>VZRS01000903.1:112854-142854 GCA_013398055.1 Ifrita kowaldi | reverse complement strand
AATCTTCAAGGCAGCCCAGGCTTAAGTGATGTGCAAAGAACCTATGGTAATGATGATGACATTAAAAGGTTCATAGAACCAGTATTAATAGCTAGAAGTAAGATGAAGCACTAGCTTTCTGCAAGGGATCATAGGCAAAAAACACAAAGCTAGGAAAAAAAAAGAGAATGTGAATTTTAAGAACAGCTGAAAACAGCAGGTGAATTCTTCTATCTACAGTCACCTAGAAAATAAGAAGGAGCTTGAAGAACAAAGATGAGCTGGAACTAAAGTTCTGTATGAATTAGAATTCAGCCAAATAACTCCTTATTAGGAATTATGCTGAGTGAACACTGCAGTAATTTTCAGACCTTGCTCAGCATTTGATGCCCATCAGATGGTAAAATTACATTATCTAGAAAAATGTATCCCACAGGTGAGAGGATTGTGACGTAATCTCAGAACCACACAATAATTCTGACATTAAAACCCACTTGTTTAAGAACAAAATAACTGAATTTAAAGTTAATAGATCCTTTTATTCAGAAATGAAGCTATCTTATTTTGCAAAATCTAATAATATTCACAAATAATAATCTAGTTTAAGCACTATATAAAGAAGATAAAATGCACTGTAGCTTGAATCATTCCATCTTTTGTGAATTAGCATTATTTTCAAGTGTTTCATTTCAAACCTTTTGTAAAAGCAAATACTGCATTTAAAAAAGCATAGTATTTTCCAAAATTTACCAGGGTTTTCTGTATTTTGGAAATCCATAAAAAATACTGGATGGACGAACATGGAAGTGAAATCCCTTAGAAACTTGTGAAACTAATGAGGGTTATTTCTCTGTCTAGCATGAGGAAAGAGAATCACAAACGAGAATTTTAAGTATGATGTTTACAATTAGGTTTCAACAGTTCCCTGTCTGAGTAAACACATTCTTTCAAATTGAGGATCTTACTAACGTTAACATCGTCCCTTGAACAAACATGCAGGACAGAATGGATGGCCTTTGCTACAGGAGAAACAATTACCAACCCTGTAAGCATCAGTGAAAACAAGTAAATATTTCAATATAAGGGGTCCGTCCCAATGAGGCTTCTTCTGAAGTGCAGTTTTGGGTTTGGGTCCTAGAGAGAAGAAATTACACACTTGCAGGGCAATTCACAAGAAGCAGACTTGAACTGTAAGATAGTGAGCCGTCAGGGAGCTTCAGCAAATCCTTCACGTAAAGAACGATGCAGAGCAATTGTCCTGCTGGCTGAAAGTATACACGCTGCCAGAAGAACTGTAGCCAAGCAAAAGCTTGCTTGGAAGTTTGCTTCCAAAAAGATACTTCTTAAACGATTCTAAGCATCAAATATGAATGTGAGCTATCAGACAGAGCAGGGTAGAGAAGAAAATAGAAATGGGTTAATTAGGTGCAGAAAATACTAGTGTTGAGCATGCACTGGAGCACATCTAAGTACGTTACTGTTTTTCTATGATGAATGATTAAAATAATCTCTTTTTTTTTTCTTTCCACTCACTATCACTGCTCCATTATGTATCATTAGGGAATGGAGATTTATGTATGCAAGTATTTTCCAGGCAACAAAAGGGGGATGTAGGGGCTGTTTAGCATATGGCAGAAGGGGAAGTTAACAAGAAGATTCTAGTAGCTGGTTTACACAGTGGGCTTTGCCCACAATGGGCCAATTAACCTTAAGAAAATGAAAGATGAAAGAGGGTAAAAATCCATCTCAATTGGCAGTGCACTGTGCATGATATCAAAGAAGAGATATTTGGTGAAAATTAGAAAATCTGAATATGGAATTGTTATGGAACAGCTGGCCTGTAATCGTGCCTTTTGTATTATTAACAGGACAATTTACAGACTGTGAGGCTACATTGATACTAGTGAGTTAAAGAGTATCAGGGAACATCTCCCAGAAACTGAAAGTAAACCACCTGTAAAGTTAAACAGTAAGAATGGTTACCAACACTGTTTTGGCCTGGGCCAACTAGCCTCCTCCTAAACAGCTCCTGAGCACAGCTGAGAGGCTACCATGTGTCCATGACCATTCCCCAGACATACTTTACATGGGAACTTCCTGGTATTGAACTAAAAGAATATATTCCCAAGTAAATTTCTTTTAGCAGTATAGACAAAGCCCGAGTTTTCTGAAGCCCTTTTTACCTGAAGGTCAACCTAGCCAAAGCTATTTAGCAAAGTTATATAGAGAAACCATATCTATAATTTTAATGAACAACAACTAGCCATTTTAGGACCAGGACACTGTATGCCATTAAGAAGGAAATACAGCAACTTTATATTTCCTTTATATGCAATCTCTGTGCCAATAACTGTTTGACAAAAGCCAGAGGGCACTCAGCCAGAGACTCCATTGTGGAAGGAAAGCCTCTCTGATCCAATGAAGAGAAAAACAAGATGTTTTGACCACCACTTAGGGAAACAATAACATGATCATCATCAATCAAAGTAGACCTGGGTAGTAGAGAAGACACTGCTACAGTCTCAGTATGTCTAATAACACTGGTGATTAAGCCTCTACTTTACTTGCCAAAGTGTCTTGCTTCCTAAAGCAAAGTTTAGAGATCAACAGCAAGTGAGGTTACTGGATAAAATGAGATGAGGGGTCTTAACCAGCTTCCTAACTCTCCTCTGCACATATTTGATATGAATATGCAAAGTTAGAAGATGAATGGGAGAGCTTCAGACTGCAAGGCTGCAGTCACAATGAACCTAGACTGCAAAACTGGAGTTAGGTTCATTCTTTGAGGACTAAAAAAATCCTGCTGCAGAAAACTTGATTTGTTAACATCAGTGAAACTTATTGCAAGAGGGAGTGCTTTCCAATGTGAGCAAAACCCAGAGTCAAATGAGAGTTAAAACTGTCAGTAAAATGAGTTAGATGTTCTGTTAAAAGTGCAAGCCCAAATGAAGCGGTGCATGTCTACGATGACTTTATAAACTCCTGGAATTTGGATTACAATTGAAACTGCCTTTACAAATCACCTTCAACAAACCCTTTCATATTTTAGCAAGCAATTATTCAGAAATGTAACAGAGTGTCCTGGTCAGCATTTTATGTTAAATATTTATTCTGGATTAAACAACAGGTTGGAGTGGTCTAAGGGGTGAACCAATTGCCTGATGAACTGATAATGTGAGAATCTATTTTGTGCTTCATGAGATATTACATTAAATATTTGCATACAAAAATTTACATACAAAATTCTAACCCATGTTTTGACTAAAGGAGTATCATTCAAAACAAACAAATAAGTATAAGAATTATATATTTCTATTGCTTTTGTTAGAAAAACCTAGTATGGGCTAAAAACATTTCTCTCTCTCTTTTTTTTTTTTTTTTTTGAGAAGTCAGATGTATCATCCAGGCTACAGCAACAGTGGAGAAATGCGCTGAGTATACCTCATAGGAGTACTTTTTGGCTATCCACATCAGTCTAACGAGCATGATATGAATGCATAATATCCTTTGTCTTAGAAGGGGATGGCGACTGTGCAAGATGATCAAATTAACAAAATGAGAAAATCATCCCCTTATAGACTTACTGTTTGAACTTTGTGGAAATCCAGGTAAGGAGGATGGACCATTCATTCCAGGCAGAAGAACAGGAGGAAGGCCAGGGAGTCCTGGATAAGCTGCTGGCAAACTGATACCATGAAGAGAACTGCTGTCCATCATGCCTGGCTGCTGTACTGTTAATCCTAGCACATCAGTAGCCTTCTTTATGCGATCCAATTCTTGCTGTGCCATCAGCTGTCTAACCGTTGTAGGAGCTAAATAATCTTTCTCCCGGTCTAGCTGACTTCCCACAGTTTCTCTCACTTTTGTAATATGTTGTTTGGAAAAGATATGATCTCTTATGGACAAACGTGCAGAATATTTCACACCACACAGAGAACATTCTGGCTTTGTCCCATCAGGTCCAGTCTGATTTATCATGAATGGCTTCCCTATGTTAATTTTGAATTTCTTTTCTTTAGCCCGGGCATTCTGAAACCAGACCTGAACCACACGTTTGGGCAAACCAATCTCATTCCCTAGCATTTCACATTCCTGCATGGTTGGAGTTCGGTAGTCACTAAAGCAAGCCTTGAGAACTTTAAGCTGAAGGTTACTCATTTGTGTTCGGAAACGTTTGTGGCCTGGCCGATCGCTGTTTTTGGATTTAAAGGGATTGCTAGCTCCAAATGGGTTAGGTGAACTTGGATCAGCTATGCTTGAAGTTTCACTGCGATCGGCATTATCATCAGGGTCATCAGTAATGTAATAACTTTGGTCATGGTCACCATCTTTTTCACTGAAGTGTATTGAAGGGCTTGTTAGGGAAAAGAGAAATTTATCATCAGTGTTCTCATTTGTAGGTGTAGTTGCTGCTTTTGGTAATGTGTCATTCACAAGCGGTTTTGGTTCTTTGGGGGGTGATGCAGGTTTTGCATCCCCTGAACTGCCAGTTGTGCTTTCCATTTCATTGTTCCCCTCATCCCCTGTTGTGGCATCACTAATTGCCGTATTAATTGATGAAGTCTCATCAAAGTCAGTCTTGTTTTGATCATATCCAGAGTCAGCAGGAGGGGCATTCAAATTTTCTATATCCTCACTAGACTCTGCTTTAAAAGAAGAAGGACTTAAAAGGTTCTTCGGTGACATTTCTGCAGTTTTGCTAACAGGGGTTGATACAGTGGAGGCTAATTCATTTTCACTTGATAATTCAGTTTTTGCTAATGACAGTGATGGGTAATCAAAAAATATGTACTTTTGTGGACTTTCTCCTCCATCTTCATTTGATATCAAAGGACTTGGAGGCAAACTATAACCAGCCTGTTTTCCTTCATTCCAATGTCGAGAGCGGATGTGACTTTCTAAAGCTGATTTTGCTTTAAACAGAGCTCGACAAAAAGGACATCTTTTATGGGACTGGGCTGGACCAACTGCACGGAATTGTCCCTTTCTTTCTCGGGCCCTTGTGTTCTGAAACCAGACTTGCACGACTCTCTTTTTCAGTCCCACTTCACGTGCAATATGATCTAGCATCTTTCTGGTGGGATTGGAATCTAGCAGGTACTTTTCGTAGAGTATTTCCAGCTGCTCTGGAGTAATTGTAGTTCTTAAACGCTTATCACGATGTTGATCTTCTCCACTGTTTCCTCCCTCCTTTTCACTACAGTTATTGTCTTCTTTATCATCTAGTTTTCGTTTCAGGGAACCAGAAACTGTAGCAGGGTGTGCTGTATGTGATGAGCCAGTTTGTGGTGGCATCTGAGCAAGAGAACTGTTAAGTAACTGTCCAGTCATCAAAGGATTATTTGGATCAAATATCATGTAGGGCATATCCATTGGTCTTTCTAAAAACTGTGAGTGAAGAAATTGGTTTTGGGCTGCTAGGAAATGCATGTGCTGGTGGTCCTGCCAAAGTTCTAGAGTTGGAAAGGCAACTGTACACTGATCACACTGATACTGTAATAACTGAGGAGGTAGACTGTTCTGTAGAGAAGTCATTGAAATTGGCAAAGGACTGGAAGGAACAGGTGTGTTTTGTGATGCAGAAGGAGGTCTCCCTACAATCTGGGATTGCTTTTGTTGCGGTGGTTGAGAAGCTGAGGGCTGAGGGTCAGAAGATGTTACTGGAGTAGACTGTACTGGTTTGGTGCTTTGGGAAGTTGTATCTGTTTGCTTAGAGGTGGTTTCATTTTGTTTTGGTTTTTCTGTGGACTCTGGTTTAGGAGAAGCCTTCTCAGGTTCTGGTTTGGGTGATGGAATCAAGG
This sequence comes from Ifrita kowaldi, assembly GCA_013398055.1. Classification (NCBI taxonomy): domain Eukaryota; kingdom Metazoa; phylum Chordata; class Aves; order Passeriformes; family Cinclosomatidae; genus Ifrita; species Ifrita kowaldi. The sequence continues at coordinate 137,074 of VZRS01000903.1, read as the reverse complement.
GAGTACTAGAACCAGAGCCAGAGCTTGCTGCAGTGACCGTCAGGCTTTTTGACGAGTCATTTTGGCTAGAAACTGTACAGTTCTTATACACTGTTTGATCAGAGGCATCCATAGAGTCTTCAGTTTGGCTTTCATCTTGAGCATCATCATCTTCGTCTTTATAACACTGCTTTTTCTGGTGTGTAATTAAATCAAAGATCCTGGGAAAAACCACACTGCACTTTTTGCACTGATACTGCATGTTACTGGTTCGGATGTAACGCTCATTCGTCAGTTCCCTTTTCTCATTGTCTTTAGTTTCAGCTTGATTCTCGTAACTTTTGCGAGCTTTTTGTCGTGCATTTTGGAACCATACGACAATAACTCGAGTAGGTAGGTTAAGGACAGTTGAAAGCTGTTCGATTTCATCATCCTTTGGATAAGCATTTGTGTCAAAGAAGTCTTGGAGGACACGAAGCTGGTAGTCAGTAAACCGAGTCCTGGATGACCTCTTGCTAAAAGACGCATCAGACTTGTAGGGTTCTACAGCTGAAGGTTGAGGATCTATTCTGATATCTTCCAATACTGTTATAGGAGGATTGCTGAAGTTATATGGAGAATCCTTATTTCTCTGTCGTTCTTTAAACAGAGTATTTCGAAACCAGTGCTTTATAACTTTCTGTGACAGACCAGATTTCTCAGCCATTTCTTGGATCTGCTCTTCACTTGGAGAATTGTTAATATCAAAATAAGCCCGCAAGATTTTTAACTGGTCATCTGTGATCCTTGTACGTGGACGCTTGAACTGAGAGTGCCGCAGGAAATTGGGATCTAATCCCAGCTGCTGCTGGCAAAGCTGGGTAAGATCGGCAGATAAAGTATCCATTGGTGGCAGCTGGAGTGCGAGCTGAGGAGGCAGTGCAGGATGTTGCACTGGCTGCATCATAATTGGAGGGAAAAGTGGGAGATCAAGTGAAACAGGAAGCTGGACTTGAGGTGGGGCTGATGGTGGTGGTGGTGGAGGAGGTGGAGGTGGTGGCGGAGGAGGCGGTGGTGGAGGTGTAGGTGGTGGAGCTTGCAAAGGTGTGGCAGTTGTGTTTTGAATTTTTCCAGCTCCAGCTGAAGAAGGCTGAGAAGGAGTTGGAGGAGGAGGAGGAGGAGGTGGTGGAGGAGGTGGCGGCGGAGGTGGTGGTGTTTCTGGAGAAGATGGAGAAATTGGATAAAGTTTGTCATACGCCTCCCTGTACTGTCGGGCAAATTTTTCTAACGCTCCATATGGAAAAAAATGTCCATGCACATGTTCTTGATGACTCTTCAGAATAAGAATGTTGGAAAAAAGCTTACTGCAGGTTCCACACTCCAGTTTGTCTGTGTTTTCACCATCCCCAGTCTTGCTTTTTTTCTGCACTTTTTGTCTGTTCTCATTGTATTGGATAACTAACTCAAACCCAAAGTTCTCCAACAAAGCCTTGGCTGCATTCCCCCTTGCGCCAGAAGCTATTCTGGGTGGTGGGATGGCTGGTTCTGAGGATTTTGGCTTCTTCATATCTTTGTTTTCTTTTAGTCCTTCATTCTCATTAGTAAATTCTTGCTTTGGCTTCTCGTGTTTTTCAGAAACTTCTTCTGACTCCTTATATGATGGCATGTCCTTTATCAGCTGGCAGTCTGTACTTACTAAGGTATTTTGGTCTGCTTTCATCAGCTTACTACTTTGCTGCTGCTGCTTTTGGGACTGAAGTTGGGGTTGGGTGGACTGATACTGTTGTGCCTGTTGCTGCAGTATCTGTAGCTGGGTTTGGCCAACATGGCGCTGAGTTTGTATCTGCTGCTTCAAATCTTCAAGCAGCGATCCTGTCNTCCTGGATGACCTCTTGCTAAAAGACGCATCAGACTTGTAGGGTTCTACAGCTGAAGGTTGAGGATCTATTCTGATATCTTCCAATACTGTTATAGGAGGATTGCTGAAGTTATATGGAGAATCCTTATTTCTCTGTCGTTCTTTAAACAGAGTATTTCGAAACCAGTGCTTTATAACTTTCTGTGACAGACCAGATTTCTCAGCCATTTCTTGGATCTGCTCTTCACTTGGAGAATTGTTAATATCAAAATAAGCCCGCAAGATTTTTAACTGGTCATCTGTGATCCTTGTACGTGGACGCTTGAACTGAGAGTGCCGCAGGAAATTGGGATCTAATCCCAGCTGCTGCTGGCAAAGCTGGGTAAGATCGGCAGATAAAGTATCCATTGGTGGCAGCTGGAGTGCGAGCTGAGGAGGCAGTGCAGGATGTTGCACTGGCTGCATCATAATTGGAGGGAAAAGTGGGAGATCAAGTGAAACAGGAAGCTGGACTTGAGGTGGGGCTGATGGTGGTGGTGGTGGAGGAGGTGGAGGTGGTGGCGGAGGAGGCGGTGGTGGAGGTGTAGGTGGTGGAGCTTGCAAAGGTGTGGCAGTTGTGTTTTGAATTTTTCCAGCTCCAGCTGAAGAAGGCTGAGAAGGAGTTGGAGGAGGAGGAGGTGGTGGAGGAGGTGGCGGCGGAGGTGGTGGTGTTTCTGGAGAAGATGGAGAAATTGGATAAAGTTTGTCATACGCCTCCCTGTACTGTCGGGCAAATTTTTCTAACGCTCCATATGGAAAAAAATGTCCATGCACATGTTCTTGATGACTCTTCAGAATAAGAATGTTGGAAAAAAGCTTACTGCAGGTTCCACACTCCAGTTTGTCTGTGTTTTCACCATCCCCAGTCTTGCTTTTTTTCTGCACTTTTTGTCTGTTCTCATTGTATTGGATAACTAACTCAAACCCAAAGTTCTCCAACAAAGCCTTGGCTGCATTCCCCCTTGCGCCAGAAGCTATTCTGGGTGGTGGGATGGCTGGTTCTGAGGATTTTGGCTTCTTCATATCTTTGTTTTCTTTTAGTCCTTCATTCTCATTAGTAAATTCTTGCTTTGGCTTCTCGTGTTTTTCAGAAACTTCTTCTGACTCCTTATATGATGGCATGTCCTTTATCAGCTGGCAGTCTGTACTTACTAAGGTATTTTGGTCTGCTTTCATCAGCTTACTACTTTGCTGCTGCTGCTTTTGGGACTGAAGTTGGGGTTGGGTGGACTGATACTGTTGTGCCTGTTGCTGCAGTATCTGTAGCTGGGTTTGGCCAACATGGTGCTGAGTTTGTATCTGCTGCTTCAAATCTTCAAGCAGCGATCCTGTCATACCAGCCATTCCAGGCATACCGAATGTGGCAGAACCAGGCAAACCCAGGTCTGGGCTTAGGCTAAATTCTGTCCCAGGGATATAGAATGGGAAAAGGAACTGAGGCTGTTGAAACTGGAGCAGTGCTTCTGGTGTCATTGGAAAGTGAGGCAAAAAAGCTGGATTTAGAAACTGCGGTTGAAAGAACGCAGCTTGTTGTTGCAGTTCATGCTGTAGTTGCATTTGAAGTTGTGCTGGTGACTGGGGTGGGTGATGTGTAGGCTGAGCAGAAATTAATTCAGAAGCTTGCTTTTTATTTAATTCTTTGGCATCTAAATGTGTTTCTTTGCTGTTAACTGCTGGTAAGCTCATAGATTCTAGCATTCCTTGGCTGGGGCTATTAACATTCCCTGCTACACTATTTCCGCTACTTATATTTCCACTTGGTTCTAGTTTTGCAGCCCTTGCCTTTGTCTGATGAAGCACAGATCTCATATGGATTTCCAATGTAGAACTTTGGCTATATGCAACATTGCAAATGCTGCACTTGTAGGGTTTGTTGTCAGTGCTGCTGTTGGTTTCTTGAGGGACAGGACTTGATGCTTCCTGCAAAACCTTTTTGAGTTTATGCAGATGGGACACCGAGTTATAGTGGACCAAGAGAATGTTCTTTTGGGTGAAAGACTCTTTACACACTGTACACTTATATGGGCGAGATGGATCTAGAAATTTTTCCATAGTAAAATTTGGCCCTTTTCTAAAAGGTAAGGTCCGCTTTGGTTCCGAGCCCATATCATCTGGAATAGAGCTACTATCACTTCCTACAGGACTTGCTTTACCTTCCTGGTCCACCTCATAATCTCTTTCTATTTCCTGTTCTAGTGCATGATCGTCTTGTGCCATACTTTCACCTTCTGCCCAGAGTTCACCATTGACAGGTAAAGATGCACACAGCTGCTGAAGTTCAGCTTCATTGAGTTCAGGGTGGCCTGCTTCCAAGTGTTTTTTTAAAGCCTGGAATGTACGGAAACTACGTTGGCAAAGGCTACACATGGTAGCTGCCCGAATAGCGTGGTACTGGGAATGTATCTGAAGCTTCTGCATAGTCTTAAAAGCCAAGCTACAATGGTTACAACGGTACTTATAGACATGGCGGTCAGAAACAGACAGCTGTTGCTTCTTCTGCTGCTCATTTAGCTGGTCTGTCATAGAGTCAGTGGTCTTTGTATCTTTACTGCTGCTCTTATTCCAATCTGGTGTTTCGGTAGATTCCTTAGGTGGCTTCTGTTCCTCAGTCTTAATTTCCATTCCAGGTTTTGATTCATCAATCCCAGGGGTACTTTTCTCATCCACAGGACTCTCACCTAATTAAAGAAAGTGAAGTGTCTTTTACACAAGTAGAAGAGAAAGCACACAGTATTCATTCTAATTTATTTTTTCATCAGAAATCAAGAAAGGCATCTAGTATGCCATGTGTCAGCTTAGCAAAATATAACAACCTGTCCTTGTCCCAGAAAAAAAAGCAGACGGGACAAACGGGAGATTAAAAAAAGGAAAAAACCCATACATGACTGGCAGTGGCATCTGGCTGAGCAGTGGCATAGGGTTTTCCTTTGCCAGAAGGTAGGAGTTTATTGGTACAATGGGAGCACCAAACAAGAAAAGGAAATAAACAGTAGGAAGGAGGGAAAGAGTAGAAAAATGGGGACAATAGGTAGGACAGATGATTAGAAAGAAGATAATAGTGGTTGGAGAAGAGAGGGAGAGGCAGGCTGTGACAAGTAGCAAAGTTTACCAGTGCATAATACAGTGAGTGTCCAGGATCAGAAACCTACTACCGGAAATTAAGACAAAATCACTTACCTAGCATTCCACATTGATGGTTAAAGTCACACTGTCTTTTGGGACTGGGTCTTATTTGCTGGTTAGACGAGGAGGATCTTGCCCTCAAAGTGCCTATGCACTGCTGTTTGATTTTACCTCCACCAAAAGCAAACAGTCTGGCATACATGTGCATTCTACTAGCTCAGACAAATTCAGACCCCTTGCTACACGTATCTTTTTATCTCTGTGGCTATAAGCAAGCCAGAAAGATTCTCTTTACTAAGTAGCAAATAGTTTATTTCTAAATTGCCCATACCTAGCTTTGACATGTCTGGGCTTTTTCTTGCATACCTGGATATTTCCCAGATCCCTCAGCTGTAATGGTTGCAGGTGTGTCTCGTTCAGATTTCTCTGAAGCAGCTGCTGGCAATAGCATACTATTGGGCATCATGACATCTGGTACAGGAACCTTTGAAAACCAAGAATATGGTATTATTACAGAAAAAGTCCCACTATTTAATACTATACAACAGTATGAAATTATAATTCAAAAGATCCACCATATCTGGATGACTGTCAGTACTAAATCAGGATCCTGATTCAGTCCTTGATAATGGTTTCTGAAAAATCACAATCCAGAGCATCATGCGTCCCTTGGTGGAGAATCAACTCAAAATAATCCACAATAAGGGAGTGCTATAGAACTACATGCACTCAATGTTCCATTGGTCTCAGTATCACCACAAAGAAGGTTTTGCTGACTTTGCCAGGGTCATCAGATTTATCAGGGGAATTCTCCTAGGATATCCTCCAAAGACAAAGATCATGTTGAGATACGGTGACGAGTCAGTCTGAGGGCATTCCCACGTTTCTTCACCTGTATTTTTTTTTACACAAATGCTGGACATTCCATGATCTTTGAAAGAAAATTATGTTTATTCCAATAGAGAAGTAACAACTTATTTCTATTTAAAATTAGATTTTTTCTTTTTCTTGACTTCAATTGCCTATGTATCTTCTTCATATTGCTTTACCTGTTGTGTTATGCTTTCAAATTTAGACAGAAATCTTTGAAGGATGTTCTCTTAGTCTGGTAGGATTCGGTTAAGCTAACTTGACGTGAGTATTTGCTCAACATTTCATGTTTTTATTTTGCTTTGATCTTTAAAACAAATTCATATCAGAAATATAGGACTGTCCTACTAAGACTTAGCAAGTTAAAGTTCAAGTTCCTAAACTGCCAGATTCTGTCTAGAGGACCTTGGGGAAATCAGTACACACTGTGCTGCAGCTCCTCTTCTCTAACAGAAGGATAGGACTTCCTTCATGCAGAGGTAGAAAGATTATGCACAGAAGAGATTTTTGAGTTGTAAATAAGTAATGAAAGCTACATTCTTTATGAGCTATGAGTAGAAATATCTTTTGTTACTCTAACATTGGATATATAAGAATTACATATATATATACACACACACACACACACACATATATATATATATATACACACAAATTGCCTCTTGGGAAAAATATTGTAAACATTAAAAAAAATAGTACATTTGTGATTTAAACATAGCATCCTCTCATAGGACTAATGACTTTGACTTTACTTGGGAGGGAAGGACTTTTAAAAAAAATTATGTAGAGAACTGTAAATGTCCCAGAGAAGAAAAATTTGCTATAAATACTATTTATTTTGTTGTCAGAGGGTTCAGTTATGGACAGAGCATATTAGTGTTACTAATGATGACAATTTCAATTAAGCAGATTATGTTTCACAATCTTTTTCTCTGGGAAACACTGGGGCTTTTTCCCTTCTCAGAAACATTGGGACAACTCCCCAGCACCCAGTGAGGAAAGATTTCAAAGTTGCTTCATTATCAGCATAGAGGGAATCATGAAGAACTTGAGAAGAAAGCTAATGCTGCTCAAAATGGAGGGGGAGATTTTCCATATTTTTCCATTTTCCTAAAAAGGTCTGTGAAAGTTAAATTTCTACTGCATTTTCCTTTCAGTGGGCCAAAATTACATGGTCTGCCAGAGCTGTAATTAGTAGAAAACCAAGGAAAAGAAAAGAAGATCCCCAAGTGTGTATTTGCTCATCAGCTCTAAGCACAAGGAACTCTAGACCTTCAGTCAAGAGCTCTCAATTCTTTTTAATATTTTTGCCACTTGGGAATGAGGTGGTAGATCTATAAACACACCCATATAAATGAAGGAGTCATTTATGGATACAGAAATAAGTACATAAGGGGTTGGATCACTGAGATTTCCAAGTACATTTCCATCTAAGAAGGCACGACAACCAGAGTCAGAGTGTCTTAGGAGGTCTGTTTTCTAACTGAATTTGTGCTCTAATAACAAATACGTACTAGGCCTGATTGTGGTTTTACCGACATTGTTCTGAATGGATATTTAAACTGCTGTTTCACAGTGAATTTCATGTTATGTAATGCACAGTTGAGGTATACACAGGAATCCTTCTACATTTGGGAACGACATTCTTCAGGGAGCTCCTATTATTTTACAAACAGAAGTCACAATACTTCTGAGACCTGGATATTATTAGACCAAATTTTCAGGCATGCACTTAGAGACATGGACTGACTTGACCTTTCCAAGGTTAATGTCAATGAGGAATTACAGGCTTATTGCATCTATGAAATCCACCTTCAGCCATTTTCCTAAGGGACAGCAGTCACTGGACGAGCTGACAAGAGAACCTAGGAGTCCTGACCCACTCCCCTCCTCAGGCTACCTGAACACTACGTCACAACAAATACACTGCCCACAAGGCCCAAGAATGTTTGTGTAGCATGTGCATCAGTCTTTGGAGCACTTACTGTCATGAGCAGTTTCTCCACACAGTCAGGGGACACACTGTGCAGATGGGTCAAATGAAGCTGGAGATGCATTTTGTTGCTGAGGACATCTTGGCAGAGGGGGCAGCAGATAACGGGTTGCATTGAATGCTGGGACAGGACATGCATCTGGATACGATTTGGGTCCCTACCGTTGTAGTTACAGTAAGGACATTGATAGAACTGAAAAAAAATCAAGTTAAGATGCAGGCTATTAGTCAATGTGCTTTTTATAACTTGCTGATATAGCTATTTTAACAGCATATCATCTCTGTTTCATTCTTGAGTTATTTGAAAAAGAGTTCTAGAATGCAATTAAATTGTTACATTTCCTTTTACCTGCTCATGACAAAATTTATTGTCCTCTGGAGGCTTTGATTTTTTAGCTGCACCATCCTCTTCTTTTGCCAGAAGAAGCTGTTGTGCCCCTACCACAGTGTTCACTTTTGGTTCCTTCTCTGGTGTGACTATTCCTGTTTTGAAAACATAATTTTTAAGAACATGTTTTAAACTTTAAAATATCCTGGTTTAAAAGAGGCTCTGACTTCAAAGGTCTGTGTTGTCTTTGAGGGTCTTTTTTTGTTTGCTTGCTTGTTTTTTAAACTCTGAGAAAAAAATAAAGTTGAATAAAACAATTCTGGTACGCACAAAGGTGAAAATACACTTTTATCCTTGATACTCTATAAATACATTTAAAAATGGACTCTACTGTTTAGATAACCCTAGGTTGCCTTTAAAGATTAATCAATAATGTTCTTTCTTTAGCAGCTCAGTATGAATTTGTGTATTACATTAAAAAAATCAGCTTTTGCTTAAAAAGCCTGTTTTCCAAAATAATTAATTTGCTGCTGTTTAATTACCCTCTCTCTTTTCTAAACTGTCTGAGCAATATAATTATTGTGCTGTTTTGATAACTCCTGCCTGGTTACTATTCTGAAGCTAAATATAGCGAGGCTTTAAAAGAAATACTGTGGAGAATAGGATTTCAGAGCTAACTTAATATTAATTATATACAAAGATCAGTCATTTGGGATTGCTTTAGATGTTTACACTGTGAATTTTTATAGTCTGGCATTTGTGATCAAAACCAGAATATAATTGTTTTCTATAGATAGTTGTACTATTAAGTATTAAATACTATATTTAATATTATGCCTGAGCTAGCTGTGTAATGTGGCCCAGTCTTGCACACATCAAAGAAAAGAGTGCAATTCTAATTTCCCAGTCCATCAGAAAATTCTTTCCAGCGTCAATTTGCCAGATAATCTCTTCTGCTAGGCTGGATATTACAAGAGCATTGGGTAGGCATGTCACATACATCTCACGACAAACACAAAACCTCATTTACCAACCATTCCAATCTCATCATAGTGCGGCATCATCTGACCTTTTTTCTGCTGTTTATTATGAGTATTTCTAATTTTAACTTTCAATTTTCACCATCTTCCAGTCAATTTGCAACTAAATTATTTCCAGGGTGAGGACACTATCACTGGACACTGGGTGCAAATACATCTTGAAATGCAATGAAGCTAAACCATTGATTGCTATCAGACCCAACGTAAATATATAGTCCAGGGGTAATCTGATTGTATGCTGTGCATGAAGATTTATCTTGATTTTTTTCAATCCACATAAGGTTCATATAAATGAACAAATTGCACCTCATTGCACAATAACCTAGGATTAATTTAAAAATAAGGTCATGGACATTTTGGCAACAAAGTAAACACGAACAAAGAAAACACAAAATCAAGAACTTTTTATTATTATTATTTTCCTATAGACTGTGCAGTATTTGATCTTACAAAGACAACATTAAAGAGAAGCAAAATAAGAGAACAGTTTTCAAGGTAAATATCAAATCCTCCTGGTAAAATAATAACCAATTGAAAACTGAATCATACAGGGACATTTTCTGAAGGGCACTTTAAAAAAAAACAAACCATAAAACATATTTTATGACTTATGCATTAATGGTGATTTCCCCACACACTGATTTTCATTCCTAAGTTGTTAATTATTTCTTTTGGTGTAATTTAGGCCAGTGATTTTTGCATGTTCTAGCTCAAATTAAAGCTTATTCCTGCCATATTTCCCTATTTATAATGACCAATCCGTCACCATTGGTTTATCATCTGAACAAGTCCCTTTCTGGAGCCCCCTGAATTTTTGCACTCTCAGGAACGGATCCTCGAGGCCTCTTTTAGACTGCTCAGTCACTGCTGGGCCAACAAGCCAAAGGACTACCTATGCTTAAAGGTAAAATCTAAGTGATGAAATCACATAGGGCACCATTTGAATACTCACTTTGGTTTATGAATATTAATAGAGTACTCCCTGGTCTATCTGTATTTACATATTATTTAAGTATCTCAACTGTGAGAATTATGGGAAGTAAAAAAGCGACATATTATACTAGGAGAGAAAGGTTATTTCTTGGGTTTTAGAAAGGCAGATTCAAATTATTAACCTCTTTTCATTTCCAACTGTGAAAAACTTCTCTACTGTTTCTTACCTTTATAATATGTCACTTTTAAAATATCCTTTTAAAAGACAAATGGCCCAGAATCTCAGCTGATGTAAACGGACACTGTTATACTGGAAGCTGAATTTAAAATACAAAATGAAAAAATTCCGCCTTCTCTTCCCCTCATCACACTAGATTGTTCTCAACTGGTGGTTACAGAAATTATGAACCAAATTCTCCTTCAAAATTTACTTGTGGAAATGCATCTAACTGTGTTTTGGCAGTGATATTTAACTGCTAGTGAAATTTATCTTGAAGTGCACTCTGTGTGCGCCTGGGCACACACAAGGTTAATATTACACATCATCTTCCACCACAGGATGGAATAACTTAATTACTTCAAAGGGCCTATAATACTCATGAAACACATAGTTCTTGTTTCTATAAAAACAAGGGGGGGGTTTTGGTTAAATTTCTTTTGCGGTTAATATAATAAAACCATAGAGTTATAAAACACTGTGCTGGGGTCAATAAATGCATAACAAAGCACAGCTTTTTACAATGTTTACTACGATATTTATATAAACTGTCGAAGTTTACAGAGGCTTTGTTGTTTTTGTTGTCGTTTGGCTCTGGATTCATTCAGCCCCAAACACTGTTACTTCTTATATGACTGAAGTTACATCTGGCCAATAGTAATGTAACTGAGTCTGGGACTTCTGGTGAGCTTTAAATAATAGAAGAAGGGTGGTTGATTTTGCCCTCTGGCACAGGGGAGTCACTCGCCCCTGCACATGGTGAAGACCAGAGTCTCGGAGCCACAGTGAACATGCCAAAAGCAGAGTTCAGCTTTTTATGCAATGGTACAGCTCAGTCCCTTGTCTCGCTATATCAACGTTCTGCTTTCCACGTCGAATTCACTGTTTTAGGGAGCTTTTGTAGAAAGCTGTAAACACCTATGGTCTTATACAAAGGGTGTCAAAGGAGGAGGGAGAGAGAAGAGAAAATGTTATGGTCTTGAGCATGCTGTGTGGCACTCGTTTCATAGCTAGATGTTCCACTGCCATGCCATTCTTACCAGGCAGTCGTAGGAAAAGACTAAATCCAGTGGTTATTCATGTTTTAAATACACTTTTTAAATTCACTTTTTATTCTTGAGATACATTATTTGTAGGTTTGGGGTTTTTTTGCAACTGTGAAACACAACTGCAATTCTTTTTATAATATAAAATACACAGCTTATTTTAGATGAATAATGCAATTTCAATACATTTAGCTCAAAAAATAAGTTTAATTATAAATAAGTGCCATGGAATAGACTAGTCAATGATTGCCTGTCAGTAACAGAATTATTTACCTTGTGTAGGATTGCTAATATAAAAATGACACAATTCACTGCAATTCAGATGTCATCACCTTCATAATATATTTTGAAGCCCCAAAATAAAAATAAAAATGTTTGTGCTTATTGACTAATAAGAGGGAGAAAGTTAATACAGTACATCTACTAGTGAGAAAAAAATCCAGGAAAAGCCATGATAAAACCACTATTTTCTTATTTATGAATCTTTGTATTTGATAAAGATTGCATAATTTAAGACTTCTGACACATCAGATGATGTTATTCAGACTCAAAATAATTCTAAAATTATAATTACTGGTGGAGTATTCTTTCTAATTAGAGTAGAATGAAAGGATAATTTTCATTGCAATAATGAAGGTTAATTTCCATCCTTCCTCATGTTTACTACCTTATTAAAAAGTGCTCCCCTTAGCCATGGCAGAGACATATTACATTTTCAATGCAAATGTATTAATCTGGATAAATTCCATATTAATTCTTGCACTGCATAGAGCTGTAATTTGGATTATAATTAATCTAAAGTGGCACTAGATTTAAATGACAATATAAATGAGGCATTAGTAGGCTTTTCTATTCTGAATGAATATTCAACAAATATAACTTGCATATTGCCAAGTCTCATTTTGAAAGCGCTACTCCTTGAGATAAGGTAAGCAATGCAGCACAACAGCTTACACAAACACACTGTTACTAAATACATGTTAATCCTTTCTTGTCTAATAGATTCTATGCTAAAGAAGGGTCACACCACTTTCCTGTCTAACTTGTTAGTATTGTGATTAATTTATTGGTTTTCCTGAGATTTCTTTGGCAAGACTTGCAACACTCAATTCATGAGAAAGGCCAAATTAACATTCAATTACACATAAGCAGTTATGCAGTCATTAGAAATACTTGTCAGATGAGTGAAAATTAAGATGATGGTCGGAATGTTACATATGCAGAATTAATTTAGATTAGGAAAATAAAAGTTTCCAAAAGATTCAGGATTTTACAGTACAAACTGTTTTCTGCAAAGCACAAAGGCAATCATGTATTTCAGCCCTTGTTTTTATATGAATCTTACTGCAAAGTTATTTGTGTAATTGCTGGCACGGGAATGCAGAACAATTATGCTGTTTTTTTGTAGTGCACCCAGTAGGCATCTGGATATAGGTTTGTCCTAATTAAACTTGGCCCTTATGAGTGGCTAATCCTGGTGGAATTTTGAGAATTCCCCTTCAGTATTTTTTTTCTAGATTCCATTTTTTTTCCTTTTTTTTTTTTTTTTTTGGCTGGATCTTTAATACTGTATTCTTTCCTAAACAACTATAAATGGACCAGCCTAAGAAAAAGAGAGGGCTTATAAATTCCCTGAAGTGGTTCACCCTGTCCCCTAGGCAAAGCGTATGGTAGGAAATGCAGGCTGCAAGTGGCTGTCACCCCTGTCCTGGGGAGTGTCCAGGCCAGCCCCTGAGGAGACCGCAAAGGAGGACCTGTGTCAGCCTGGGAGCATGGCTTTACTGCACAGCAGACAGTTTTGACCAAGTCAGAGAGACAGCCAAGGGGAATATATATTTTAAACCACAACACAGCTTCTTGCTCAACATCATCCTTGTCATCATCGGCCTTCCCTCAGTCTCTTGATCTCAAAAAATAAAGCGACTGAAGAGCAGTCGAGGTTGTAAACTGTGATGGGTACTGACCTTAGCCCATCAACAAGCAAACTTAAAGGAAGCTTTAATCTTTAAGTCAGTCTTCTGAATTGACTTGGCATAGAAAGGGCCGTCTGTAATTTTGTTTGGAAATAAATTCAAAAATGTTTAATGTGTAAAGAGCAAACCGCAGTATGGGCAAATTTGGGTATAAAGAAACTCAGATGTAAAATGGTATTTTCTCTACAACTATATGTCGTTATGGATAATACAACCTCCTTTGTATGCTGCTGTCATCAGCATACAAGGAAAAGATATATGACTACCTGAAACTAATAGGCTTCAACCTGTTTCAGCACTTCTTCTGCTTCAGTGAATCCAACATAATGTAACTAGGTATAGCGTGCGGCAAAAGTAGCCAATGTAATATTCATTGTGACCATAGATTTCCATCTCATACATAAAAAGCATGGGTGAAGTCACATATTTGCCAAATCAAACACAGAAAAAGCCTTGGGTATCTACACCAGATGCTGGCCCTGGGTTTGTTTGTGCACAAGTAAATGTCATGACATAGAGGTTTTGTTTTCAAAGACAGTAGCTTTCATTACTGGGCTTTGTCTATTCCAGGAGATCAAAATTACCCAACCCATAATCCGTTTTCAATGATATTTCCTCTTTCTTAGGCTGAATCATCTGTAAACTTTTTCGCTGGATTTTGTGTATTTTTTTGCAAATGCCTCAAATAAATGCCCAGGAAGAGGCCAGATTCTTGGGAGTTACTAATCTGTGAGCAAGAGCAAAAAATAATAACAAAAAACCCCACATTCTTTGGGTTAAAAGGGGGGCAAAACCTGATTGAAGAAAAAATTCAAGTGGTACCTAATCCTATGCTTATGAAAAATTAATATGCCATCAGAGGAATCACAAGTACAGCTAAGATTAATGAAAGGCGCTTAAAAAATTACAAGCACACAAACTGATTTGATTAAAAAATAATCTCACTGGTCGTCCTGTAATATTCTTCAACTTATCCGCATCTATCCTGTCAGATGGTTATGATTAAAAATAGGTCAATGGGAGGCTACTGATAGAAATCACATGCAAAATGCACATGCAACGAATAGTAGTGGGAATGTCCAGACAGTTTAAAATGAAAGAGCATTTCATAAGTTAAAAAAGGGGGAAAACAAAATTCTAGCATCTTACCAGAGTCTTTACTAGATTTTTTGCCTTCACTATTGTCTCTCTCACTTGAGTCTTTATCATCAGCCACAGCCACTGATGTACTTTTAGCAGACCCCTCTGTGTCTTCACCTTGTTCTTCTGTGGACAAACACAGAAAAGATCTCAGGAAAGGAACTCAGCGACCAGTTAACAGCAGTTAAAAAATACGTCCTGTAATAAGAACAGCACTAACAGAGGGTGGCAAAACAGGGGGAAGAAGGGTTGGGGGGGAAGAAAAGGGAAAGAACAGTGCTTTAAAGAGGTTGGATATTAATTCTAAATAATTTGCAATATTTCAAAACCTGACTGTGTCTTTACAAGAGTACCTGTTTTCCCCCAGTGTGATAGATTTAAAGCCTGTCATTTCATATTCTTTGGCTAGAAATGATTTGTGTTAAAATACATGCACATGCATGCACACACACGCATACACACACACCCCCCACAGGCTGGAACAAAAGCAAGCACATGTAAAAATGCATCTTGGAGCCAAAAAAAAAAAAAAAGGGAGAACTCAAATATAAATCCTATTAGTGCAGCAGTATCCCGCTAATTGCAGTAAGTAAGTATTAGGTATTAGGTACTGTATTAAATATAAACCTCTGGCTTTGCGGGAGAAGTCTCAAATTTTGTCTCCAGGGGGAGCCATTCAGGATAAATGATGCAACTTGGTGTACGGCTTCTGAGGAAGCAGCATTACCCACACCTCACTTACGTGTTCACACCAGCTAGATTACATGGAAATCTTCACAGTAACTCAAGCCCATTTAATTATTCGGTAAATCTTAGCTATGCTGCTACTGGTGGATTAATCTGTTTATGCAGTTAGCTTCTATGCTGGGGCTGTGTAGCACTAATCCGTGAAAGGCCCACTGTTCCTTTTCATCCTGTGATCATTTGTCTCTCACTGTGCTGATGTCACATTTTAATGAATTTTTAGCAATCTGAGTAATGCCAGATAACCAGACTTGCAACTCCCTACAGCACAGCATGCTGTTTTCATTGCAGCACACACACACATACAAAAATAAAAATCATATTTCCCTGTTCAGGTAGGAATTATATAAATTAGGAGGTGAAGGTAAAACGGGATTCAAAGCATCAGGCCGCTCAATTTCATAAAATCTTTAATGACCATATAAATTAACCCTGGAAAGGCAAAAGGTCACAGACACACATTTGCATACACTCTTCTATTCACTTTTGATAAGCAGAGCTTTTATGCAGGGAACATGATACAATTAACCCTTCAGGAACCATACAAAATGCAGCTACCGACATTTTAAGTGTCAAGCATTAACTGAAAATTACACACTGCATAAAATTTTCATTGTAAATGCTATAGTGATTGAAAGGGGAAATAGTGGCCCTCTTCGCACCCCATGTTTTATTAATAACATTCTGACAGCCGAATGAAATATCCTCTGTCATATGTAGCAGCTGAGCACAAAAAAATTGCTGCCTATTGCCTTACTGCCAGCCATACACTGAAACCCTATGCCTAGGCAAACAGCCCTCAGATCGATGTGGCAAACCTATCCGATTCTCAACTCTCTGCAAAACCTTTTGTAAATCGGAAGAGAAAAACACAGCTGCAATTTTGGAAACCGACCTTCCCCCATAGCCCCTCAAAAAAATCCTGACCGCAGATCAATGTGTTTTGCATTGACATGGAAATACAATAGGTTAGGACTAAGCATGTGTGTCCACTTTTTGGAACAATGCGGTGAGAAAGATGGTCCCTTCTTTTAAAAATAATTGCATATTAAAAAAAAAAAAAAAATTCCATGCGAATGGAAAGCCCCCTCATGCTGTGTGAGCCTGCAGTCCCCCGCCTCCTCCCACGCTGATAGCTAATCAAACATGGTAGGTGTCCCTGCTGCAGCTGGAAGAGGGGCTGTGTTTGTCGGGGTGGCGGGGAGCACGGCTGGCGATGCTGCGCGCCTGTGATCATGCCTGGCTCGGGCTCTGTTAGTGCTGAGCGCGCACACATGAGGCTCGTATCCAGTGTCAGGCCCTGTGGCCTCACGGAGCCCGTGGCAATCCCTTTTCGACTCATCCTTGGGAACGGACGCGTTGCTTCTTTTACTAGATTTACTGGCCCAATCCCCCTGGGCTGGAAAATGAAGTGTCAAAGTGCTACTGAGTGTCCTTATCTTGAGGGGACATAAAATTGTAAGGGCTATCGTGGCACACATTAATAAAACATTGTGTGTGTGTCAGGCAAAGAGAAAGAAAATTATGAAGGTACTAAAAGAAAAGCTACAGTATCATCTGGGTCTCATCAGACAATTTTTGCAGGGTGCTCTCCTGTTTTTCTGGTATGTGTTTTAAGTGTGAGAGAAATTCCCAGACATGTTCTCCTATACATCATCGTGGTGTCTGACCTCAGCCTGACCCTGGCAACAGTTTGAGAAATCTGAATGTGAACAAAGACTCTGTGTCAGCAGTAGGGAGAGATTGCGGGATAGACTTTCCCCATCAACTTAATCGCAAACAGCAGTTCTGAGGCCATAACTTTACAGGGCTGCA
Organism: Ifrita kowaldi; assembly: GCA_013398055.1. Taxonomy (NCBI): domain Eukaryota; kingdom Metazoa; phylum Chordata; class Aves; order Passeriformes; family Cinclosomatidae; genus Ifrita; species Ifrita kowaldi. The sequence goes on along the minus strand of VZRS01000903.1, from coordinate 119,997 downwards.
CCAAGCCACAAACACATAACCTTTAGAGGTGAAACTGCCCCTCGCTCCCCACCCCCCCTTCTGTGATTTTTCTCAGTCTTGTGGTGCTCCCTTTGATGTAGCAAGGCAATTAGCTGTAATGTTCAAGTACTGCAGACCTGTTTTATGGTTTGGAAGGTGAGAGCTGTTTATTACAGGTAGGCTCCTGGGGGCCATAAAGGCTTTGCAAATTTTTAATCATGCAAAAAACTAATCAAAATGTAACTTATACACACCATAAAAATTAATATCATTATTATGCATGGTATAAATTGCCTGCCTTGGCTTTCAATGGCACTCCCTTCTAGAAAATACATTTGGCATTCATTTCAGAAATATGTATGGCATTCACTTCAGAAGTAAATTTCATAGACAGAAATGATAATACAACTTTCTCCTATTTTCCTTCAAAATTACAGAAAGGTTGTCTGAGATTCGTACTGTCACGACATATATTAAAAGGACAAGGTGGAAATACAACAGTTCTAACTTAAAAGCACTTAGCAAATTACAAAAAAAATCCTGAAGACCATTTGTCAGAACCAATAGTGAGGATATGTAACTAAGTGTGGTATCAAAGACATTACATACCTATGCCAGAATGCAACAAATATCGTTTTTTAGTAACATTTTTGTTCTTACTACATATGCCAACCAACAAGAATACCATGCAGAAACAAAAATTGCATGGCCCCTGCTCAAAGACACAAAATAATGAATTATTAAGTATCACCAAAACACAGTACGACTGTGCTACAGATTCCAAAGTAAGTCCTAATACTCTGTTTTAAATTTACAAGAGTCCTGCCCATACACATTTACAAATGTCAGCTTTGAAAATGAATAGAACGCCCGATTCAAATGCGCTTTAATGGCTTTAATAACACTTACTATTGCAATATGATATTTTATTCACACCTGTTTTTATTTTGTCCAAATGTTGAAAATTTCTTTTGATGTCGGATGTCTTGAATTTAGCCATTATCAACCTTTTGCCTCACAACTGACTTAGAATTAAACATAAAAACGAGGTTAGCAGCATTCTGCATTAAAACTGTGAAATAAGGAAAAATGAAAAATTTATGCGTCAGAGGTAAATTAGTCAGTTGATACTGTATATTCCATATTTTATATCATATATTTTAGTATTTTAATCTACATACAGGTCTAATTCTGTATTGATTTTATGAAGTAAGACCCTTATGATCTTCCTCAGTCCAACGAAGTCAAGACGTGTGAAGATTTCAATTGCAAAATCCAGGCCTCAGCCAAAGCAGAATAGCAGGTACCAGCAACAAAATTAGATAAATATTCATAAATACATTAGAAAAGCCTGACTTATGGAGGTGTGAAGTAAGGAACAGATACCTACACCACAAACAAGGGAGGGTATAGAGAAAAATATAATTTTTTAAAATTAAATAATTATTAGTAAAACAAGACATGGACGAGTTGAAACAATCCTCTCACCTTTAATTAAAATGCACTGTGATAATCACAGGAGCAATCACCTTTCCCTGTGTTTTATGAGAGAAGTTTCCCTACTGATGAGCAGCACTGGGAATCTGTTTTCTAGTCTGTTTAAAAAAACATATTATTTTCAAGGGTTGACTTTGGTTTGTTCAGGGTTTTTTACATCACCAATATCTCAATTAACAGCCAGTAGTTCCTGTTTTGGTCCTGGATTACTTTGTTGTTGTTGTTGGTATCCCTTTTGCCCTCTCCAAATTGCAAGTAATTTCCTAAATAAGGATGATCTACTGGTTGTGGGTGAGTAATTGTGGTTATGAGAGAGAACACAAGATTAAGCAAGTGTTTGTGGCTGAGGACGGGATGGATGGGGAACAAATAAATCAATCAACTAAAGAAGTAAGCAAATAAATATGAAATGAGAGAAAGATTTAAAAAAATAATTGTGTTTTTTTACTAACTATGTTCAATAAGTAGCTGAATCTAAGGTACCCACAAGTGTTCAGAACAGGTGTATCCCAGGTTCAACCAGTAGAGTGAATGGCTTATGAACTGTCCAGATGAGAAGGTAACTACTAGTAAAGGATAACAGTAGGGTGTGGATTGGAGGGATGGAAAGACAACAGATAATGTAGGGAAAGGAGAAACAAAGGAAAAGGAAAACACAGAAAAACCCACAGACTATGCAAAAGAAGTAAAAGTTAAATAGAAGCAGGGCTTTTGGATTGACTTCTGTGTTATCTTAGTTATACAACTTTGTTGATAAACTCTCCCCAACTTCCGCATTGTCATTTATTCACCCGAATACTCCAGAAAGTACTTGTTCTATATTCTGGCTGGCCTTGCAGAGCATGACTGAAGAACAGGATGCCTCACTCATTCAGGATCTTGACTGCGTCCTCTAGTGGTCGTATTTCATCTTCAAACAGGATTTCTAATTTCTTCTTTAGGGACTCGGGATGAATAATGGCACCAACCTGTTAATAACTGTTTCTAATCGCTGTGTTATATTCAAAAGTAGAGCTCTTAGAAGGCTGAACTTCCCACAAACAAGCCTATAATTAAGTGATGATCATCATATTGACCAGAAAGCGCTAACTGGCAGTTACTATCAAATTGTATAATTTTGTTTTGTGGTGCATCATTTGAATTTTTATGGCAGCCTAATGCTTCTCATCGAAATGTATCACTGTGCCAGAGGAGGCTGACTGCAAAGCTGGCTGGACAGTGTGCTGTGGTGGCTCCTTCCCAAAGAGTGTCACAAATCACACCCACTTTATCCACCCACTCCACCCAGCAGCCTGTATTCCCCACTTGCCACACTGAGCCTCACCCCTCTGGCTGCTGGAAAGGGGCAGCCGTTACCTACCCTACTTGGTTTTGCTTCTTAGCTTCTGAAGGCAGACAACATTCATTGTCACCAGCTAATCTGCCCAGCACTTCATTGTTTCCTAATCTATTTTTTTCTACTTTTTTTTTTTTTAAACTGCAGTTTCCTTCCAGCTGCTGGAAAAGGAATGTTCTCCCCAGAAGTTTGGAGGGGTGGGGTGTCCTTTCCAGTCCGGCTGCTGTGCAAGCTCTCCCTCCCTCTCATTGCTGGCTGGGNTTTTTTTTTTTTTTTTTTTAACTGCAGTCTCCTTCCAGCTGCTGGAAAAGGAATGTTCTCCCCAGAAGTTTGGAGGGGTGGGGTGTCCTTTCCAGTCCGGCTGCTGTGCAAGCTCTCCCTCCCTCTCATTGCTGGCTGGGATTGTCTGCTTTCTAGTCTCCCTCCCGTAGTCTCAGAGCAAACCAGGAAAAGAAGCATGTTTTACTCTGATAATGGTGCAAGTGTGGAAAAGAATTGTTGGTAAACTTATGCTGAGCCATACTGATTTATCAGAAAATAGGAAACAATGTGGTTTGCATTTTTGTTGTTTTATTTCTACATTAATATTTTATCAAATATTTTGCAAGAAGCAAAAAAAGCATATGCTGACAAAACCATTAACAGAGAATGTCAGCTATTCAGAATGAAACTCAGAAATGCTTTCCAGATGTGATTGGAGATGTACAGTTAATCATTTATTATGCAGAAAGGGATACTTTTCTTACTTGGCCATCTCTAGTAAGGCATTGAAGCATGAAACTATACTGAGAATAGTCTAACTTTTCCAACTGATCGTTACTTTTCTTTTGGCTGCCATTATGGTTCATAGAAAATGCTGTTTCCCCCATCAGCACAAAGCATGAAGAGCACTACCATTGTCTGACTTGAAGACTAATACATTTCCATCAAGGTTATGTAGAAAAGAAAATTAAACCTCATTGTTAATTCTTATTCAACATGCTGGATATACCCTGCCTAACTTCAGACATTGCTCTAAGTTCATTCTCCATGGAGGGAGAGACACAAGGGCAGAACTCTGACTTTTCATAGGTGAATTGCTAATTCCTCCCTGATTGCAGAGGGATTTTAAAATGAAGTTTAGTGTTTGGAATGCAGACTTTTCACCTGGGCAGTGCTGCTAAACACTGGAAGTTAGCTGGGTGAACCTATACCTGACATAAAGCTCAGAAAGTCAAGGAGGGCTTGCTCATAACCTTCACCAGTGTCCTTCCTGGATGTTCATTTTAAGCCAGTGGGGGGGAAAAAAAGCAACATACTGCATCTTCACAGTATCATTCACCTTACTTTACCTTTTCTGTTTCGCTGTTCAATCTGTGTGTTCAATGACTCTCCATATACAAACATTCTACTACCCCTAGTTTCTAGCGTTATTTCCTACATGAGCTGGGTTTCCAGTATATCATGCAAGTGGTGAGACTGACTCTCCCATTCAGAGTTTCCAGAAAAATCCTTTAGAGTTTATTTACAAAGACACCATGATGTTAATTGAGAACTCATTTTAAATGTCATTTAAATGATGTATTTTATTAGTGACTCAGTTTGGGGGTTTCTCTCTGAAATACACTGTAAAATCCCCTTTATTTACCTTCCAGACTTTCTCTGAATTATTCACCTCTTTTTGGCTCGCTAACAGTACGTCTCTGAAATTATCTGTAAAGAATTCTGTTAGTGCATATATTTCTTCTTTGTCTTTTGAGAATACTAGAGTAAAAGAATTTATTTTCTTTGCCATCTCCTGATCATTTTGGAATGACTATCCTCTGGTGGTCTAGCAGACCTAATGACTCCTGCAGGCTTTCTATTTCTGAGTACTTCAACAATTCCTGTTTAGCTTTTCTAGGTACCTTCACATATTTTCTCCTCATAGCCAATCTCTATGTTCAGTTTTATTAACATCACTTTGGCTTTATTTCCACTTTTAAGGATACTTTTTCTGACCTGAATAAATTCTGGTACTATGTCTTGTAATGTAGCTAACTACAGCCCTCCAGTTTAAATATTCCTCTTTCTTGATGCTAAGTGTCACAGGCAGAAGTAGGTGATCTATTTATATTGAATAACATTTTTCCTGAACAAAAACACCTTCTGAATTTTTGAAAAAAATAATCTTTTAATCAAATAACAGAATTATTTGTTGGGGGATTGAGGTGAGGGGGGTGTTGGTTTGTTTGTTTTCTACAACTACGTGACAAGAAGTCTATAGCATATATAGCAATCTAAGGATTTTTTTTACAAACCTACTTGTTACAAATATTACTTAAAGTTTAGCTTCTTTAACATATGCATACATGAAGTGCTCCTTGGGGGGTTTTTTTCAGAAAGACAGCACAGGTGCTATTTTAGCTTTTCCTCCAACCCAGATCACAATGTTGGAGTGATTTGTAAGAATCTTCACCAAGACATCCACTGCAAATTACTCCAAAAAATCTTCTGTAAAAACTGGATTTCCTGGCTCAGCTGGAGCTGTACTATTCAAAATATAGTATACTGACACATGGTCAAACTCCTCTAACAGGAGGAAAAGATAAAAGTTGCCCATCAAAACCAGTAAAAACCAGCAGTACATTCCTGCCTTCTTGCTGGCTCTCTCTCCCCTTCTGTTACTGTCTTTACTTGCCTTCTCAAGACACAATATGGAAAATTCACACAACAAACTTTTGTGTAATTACTGGAGTATTATGGAGTTTTGTGGACTGTTCCTGACCGGTACTATAGTATTTAAGTGTGCTTGGGATGCACAACCATAACATCACACATCTCTATCCCCTTTCCATTGTAGCAGGATCCTTTCAATTTCAGTACTGTGCTTCACTACCTCAACTTGGTCTTTTATTGCTGCATTGTTTGAGATCAGGAATTACACTATAGTATTGATTAATATGAGTGCACTGCCAAGTTTGTTGGAGACACTTTGATGGCATACTTTGAAGATGAGCAATATCAGTTGGTTCTCAGCACAATGATGTGTGACTCACAAATACTGAAATAGAGGAGATGGCAGACAGATTTTCAAAATTCAAAAATGCTGGTTATATCTAGGGGTTCTCCCAGGGCCAAGTCAAGCATTTCGGGTCACCCAGTCTTGCTGCAAAGCTACCTGTATCACAGCAACAGAAGAACATGATTGGGCTTGATTTGCATCCATTTTGCTTTTTATTAAAGCAGTGTGACATAACAGATAATTTCCTCCATCTTTCATTTCCTCTTTCCTTCAGTTAAGTTTTTCAATTCTCATTGTTCAGTGTACTGCACTACTCTTATCTCTCCTAAATGTTCGTCTAATTTGAATGCTCCTTCTCCCATACACAGCAGATGCCCCACACCCTCTAAATTAATTTTCATTGTCAGCAATATAATTCTACCTCTGTGGAAGCTTATAGACTTGCTTATAGACTCCCCACTCACAACTGCCCAATGAGCACACATCTACAGTGCCAATCTAACTGAAGTCCTGAAATGCCTCGTGAGGTGGCTCTGTTGATACCACTGAAAATATCTCAGAGAAAGCTTCTGAACAAGACCTGAACTTAACATTTGTTTTTAATGTCTTTAGACAAGTAGATAGGAGGACCCATTTGCAAGTGTAATCCAGACTTCCCACCATACATATGCCTTTTCATTTGCTTATAGCTTCAACAAATTTTAAGCGCTTGAGCTGAAATCAGCTGCGCTGAATCCCTGCTGCAGGTTGGATAGCATGTGCCTTTTTTTTTTTTTTTTTTAATTTCAGCCAAAGCGATTAATCTACTTCTAAGAATAGGATTAGGAAAAATATATGTTTATATGTATACATACATTTTCAAAATCTTTAATGTTCCAGTGATTTTAATCTGGAACCCAAAATCCGGCAGACAGGATGACGTCTGGCATGTGGTACATTGGATTAAACTGCCCAAATTCAGCCAAGCAAATATAGCTTTTAAAAATTCTACTTACCCATGCTCAGAAAAGCTCCTTGCACTGAAGAGCTGACATTCTGCTAGGAATCTGTAATCACTGAAGACAGTCACACCTCCCGCAGTGCTGAGAGCTCACCAAAGTGCACAGGCAGTCACATCCCACAGAGCTTCCACAAACCCCTTCACCCAGTTCCTGTGTGTACTAACCAAAGCACATTCCATCCTCAAAGGGGGACTACAACTTGAATAGGTCTTCTAAAATACAAATTCTCCTGGCAGCTTCCCTGCACAACTAGACTGCAACCACATTATCCTTACTATGGTGATAACCAAAGCAAACCAAGCTTGCTTTTTTTTTTTTTTTTTTTT
>VZRS01000903.1:75325-112815 GCA_013398055.1 Ifrita kowaldi | reverse complement strand
TTTTTTTTTTTTTGGGCTGTTTATCATTGTTCTGGGAGCTGGCTGCTCTAGGAGAGCAGGAGCAGCATGTTCCCCCAGCACTCATAGGTTGGCAGGAGCAAAAGAGGTATGGAAGGGGGATTTTTGGGTCAGAGAAAGAACTGGAAAAAAGTAAGCAGAATGTGATCTGAGGAAAAGAACATGAAAGACCAGAAGATGGGGAAGGGAGGAGAAAACTAGGATCAAACGAAAAACAGATAGAATGCAGGAGAGTAGGACTCTTAATCAGCCACACACCAAACTCCAGCACCAAACTGGACTTCAGGAAATAGAGCTGGCTGGGGCCAAAAGTGCAAAAATGCACAGAGAAAATAATAGGTGAAGACAATGATTACTAGGCAATGAGATTGGAAACCTAATTTAGAAAAATATGGTGTCCCCCATGGCCCAATATTAAATCTCTGATTTTTTGTTATTATAATTCTTCTTCTTGCTTATTGCACTACCCTTTGCCAGTGTTTATCCACAGAGCAGACAAAAACATTCTGCTACTCTCAGCTGGCTTGCTAGCTCTAGTAAGGGGGTTTGTGTAGCAAATTCAAACCCACTGCTGTTTCATGTAACTTTCAGTAGAGTACTAGACGGTCAATTTCTTTTTCCTAGTTTAAGTCTTAATAGCTATGGGACTGTAGATGTAAATCATCCCCTCCCCTCTATGTTTTTAGAGATATTAATAATATCACAAAAGTAAAATACTTTAGTATCTTTAAAAATAAAATACTCTTCTCTTCTGACACAGTATTTAATATCTTGATCAAGCTCTACCTTATGCAAAACCTCTTGCCTTATTCACTGCACAAAACTATTGATACTTACCTAGTGAAAAGCTATTCAGGACTTTGTTCCTTACTGTTTAGCATGAAGCCACATGTTCTACTTGCTACATCTCCTCAACCTATTCTGAAAGTCAAATTATTCATTTCATTATTGACTTCTTATTGCTGCACAAACATTAATGAATTTATCTTCATTATCTCCTAAGAGATGAGGAGGCAATTCTGCAATTTCAGAAAGGGAAGTTATATAGAAATTGAGGTTAAAAAAAAAATCTAGCTTGGAGAACCCAGTTTGATACAGATGGGACCCAATTTTTTCAAAGTACATAGCACTATACAGCACTTAATATGCTCAAAGCACAGCACTGATTGCTTTCATTTGCAGCTCTGTGTGTTCAGCACTTATTTAACACTATCGTAGAGCCTCCAATCAAGCACTTAGAAAATGAAGGCCACACAGTTAGTGAACTCCTATGAAAAGGCTGCGTAAGGTGACCTGCTTAGGAAAAAAAAAAAGAACTCTCCAGCAGAAACAGATATGGAAACAAGTTCTTCATTGTCTGAAATATATCACATTATTTCTCTTCACACTCTATGCATGAGGATTTTCCTGCACAAAGTAGGCTGAAGTTCATAGGGGTGGTGTGAATAAAAACATAACATGGTACTGATTTACTTTACTATACTAGACCTAACTTAGCTAATTTAGGAATAGTACTTAGGAAGAGGACTTAGGAATTTAGGAATAGCGCAGTGACTGTAGTTAGCAAATATCATAGTGAGTGTAAACAAAAGAGTCTTCTTTTTTATTTCATATACAGGCAGATATCTGTTCTAATACTGATGAAATGTAACAATTTGGAGTTGGCAAACAGTGTTTTCAGGCACGATAATCAATTCATACATGTTGTAATTACAAAAAATACTGTACCTTCTCTTATGATGGAAAGAGACAAAGATGAGACAATTACAACTGGGGAGATGTGCTACATTTGTGGAAATTATTGTTTTCTTTTTGAAACAAGATGTTTTGATTACCTCAGCATAAATTAGCTTCACAGTTACCACTAAGATGAAGAATAGAAATAAAAATATATGGACTTTTTAAAGTATTGGCATGGATTTTCTTTGCTTGAGTAAAGGTATTCACAGAAGTTGAAATTTTCAGAGGTCATACTACAAAAAAATGGGCTTAAGTGAACATACATTTGATTTCCAGAAGTGCCCAGTGTTAATCTTAGTACCCATGAGCTGAAAGCTGAGCAGTTTTGAGAATCTCCATAGTCTCAGAGGAATTAGCAAAACGCCACACATTAGGCACAGAGGATTTTTACCAATGCAAAATAGATGGTCAACACCTGGCCTTTAAGCAGATTTTACAGTCCTCATAAAACATATATCCTCCATACACACCAACCTACAAATATATTGAGAAAGTTCCACTCATTTCAAATCATGTGTTCACAAAGCCATGTGTGCTGGGCTTTGAGGTCTGGGGATTATAATAGCCACTCGTTTATAGCAGTATTTCACTTGAAAAGTGGAACATGATGTGAAGCAAGCAGCACATAACTTCCAAAATCAGGAGAAAAAAAAAAAAAAAACCCTATGAAGTTTCCTATTATAAGAGCAAGATTAATTTAGGCACCTTCATAAAAAAATAAAATAAATTCTGCTGCTTACTGTATAGTTAATCCATGCATCTTTAAAGACTTCTATTTTTAGTCTCATACAGCATCTGAGCATACAATGTTGAGATCTTTTTTAGATATGGGTAAAAGAGCTTGAGTTTGGTTTTTTACATCTTCTATTAATCTTTTTTAACAGAAAAAATCTGTGAAAATTAAACAAGTGGCTTTTAGGCACAGGCCTATCTTTCTGTTGCTGACAGAGTCAGATTTGCTGATCTGGGGACATTTCTGAGCCACACATGAAAGACATGAAATGCTTGCATCTGACAAGCATTTCAGATAACTGTGTGAAAATGCAAGATGAAGCAACAACTGGAGGCACCACAATTTTATGTCTAAACACCTCTTTTTTGAGATACACTCCTTTTAGTATCCCAGAAAAGCTTGGGCAGATATCCTTTTTCTCTCCAATATGTACAGCATATTCGTTTCCCACTCATGGAACCTTTTAAAATGCATTGTGTGGTTAAGAACCAGTGCTCCAGTTCAATTCACTGCAGAAACTGCATTCGAGATTTTCCTTGCGTGTTTTATTTGGAACAGCCTCTGTCCCAAAAGCACAGGTAGGGGAAGGAAGAGGTATGCTACAGGCTTTCTCCTCAGAATTTGTTGTGGAGATTAAATGGGGCACTATCAATTTCATATGAACACTATTTGGGCAGGAACTAGTCATTATTTACATTTATCTAGATGCTTTGTGAAAGCTTCCACATCTGGTTAGCCCAGCACACTCAACATAGTCAAGACCAGCACAGATAAACATACTTGTAATATTCTCAAATGAGGAGGAAATAGGAAGAGACTCCATGCAAGGCTTTTCAGAGTTAGTATCTACTTTGAACAGTGACAATGAGGTGACATTCCTCACTCATTCCCCCATGTGCAGCACACACTTTGTCAGACTAACTAAAGCTATGTTTTAGCTGATGGCTAAGAGGGATCCCATGCATGTTTTTGTGTCTTCAGAGAACGTCAGCCTGGCAGGATACTAAGCTCAAATGGATTGCATGACTTGTGCCCATTTCAAAAGATATGCATACAAGTACAGCAGGCTGCTTTCGGAGACCATCTCAAAAAGTTATTACAAAGCTGAACGTCATTAAAAAGCTAAAGTATTTTGTTCAAATATATAATTACAGAGAAAGAAGAATCAATTGACGAAGTGACTTCAACAGAAACTGAGAACACAAGGAATCAGAAGTGTGCAACTTTAAACTTGCTCTTAACTAGGGGAGTTAAATGCTTCAACATGAAAAAAGAAACAAAACTAAGCTGAACACTTACATTTCATCCATCATGGGGTTAAGTAAAACTATTTTGCATCTCTCAAATATGGAAATTCAGGCATCAGTGCAACAAAAATAATTTTTACCTTTATTTAACTAAGACATTTAAGGTCAACTTTTAAAATAGAAAGAAAATACTATTCCATCAGGATTTTATGAGCTATGACAAGCCCATACATCCTACATTTCCAAATAAAATAGAAACAGGATTGGTCTGAAGGTCCATTTGGGGACACAGAATGTATGTCAGCTCTTTCTGAAAAATCAGGTACCATACCTTTAAGAGAAACAAGCTAAAAATGGAATCTGATTCAACTAGATCTTCTTCCTCACAAGTTACTCATTGAAAATCATATAAGGAATACCACTTGAGACTACTATAAATTCAGCATAACTAAGTTTGAACTCAACCCTTAGTTTCTAATAGAAAAAAAATCAAAGGTGAAAACAAAATTGCTAAATACTTCAAAGACAACATGCAGGTTCAGCAGCTTTCAATGAAGTTTTTCCAGAAGCAGTCGCTGATCAAACTTTAGACAAGACATATTTCATGTGTGTTCCTTAATTCAAAATAGAAAAGTTTTCAGTCCTACTGCTTTCATTCATTCCCTCATAGCCAAAAAAATGGACTGCTACTGGAAGCCAAGACCTACTGCTCAGCCTCTAGCTACCAGAGGCAAGTAGGGTGCTTCTGTGAGCTCAATTAGAGGTGTGCATTACTGCTGGCAACAGGCAAGAAATGTCTCGTTGCAGGCATGTATGAAGAGTGGTCAACTTTCGGAACTTTTATGGAAAGTCTCTGGGTAGGTGCTATACTCACAATGTTGGCTTAAGAGTTACACAAGAACATGAGCTTTCACTTGATAACAAAGTTGAATAAAATAATGTCATAGTTCTGGGGAAAGAAAAAAGAAGAAACTATTTAAAAAACAATACCACCATTACATAAGGCCTAAGCAAATAGAAAACCTAAAACTCCAACCCAAATATGTTATAATCAGCTCACAATTATCCAGAGTAGAGGGGTGGGGTTACTTAAATAAAGCAAAACCATATGTCAGCTACACTAAAAGAGCACATTTAGTACATTCACTATTGAAGTAATTCTCTTACTTCCACTTGTAAATAGCTACCTATGGAATGAAGAAATGGTGTTAAATTGCAGTGAGCAGAGCAGACCTGACAGAGTAATATTTATTTTGTGCCATGTATTCTGTAACTATGGGCTGCAGCCGGTGGTGCGGGTAGCAGATGGGCTCTGGTTGAGCCACAATCCAGGTAATCAATTCACTGATAATTCAAATTTAACTTCTTCATAAATATCAGGAATTTTAATGCAGTCTTATGACTGTTGAATTATGGAATTGAAAATATTACAAACTGTCAAAAAATACATGCTACCCTCCAAAAACCTTCCCCCAATTAAATTCCCTTGGCTGTAACTTAGAATAACTGTAAGCCTTGTAAAAACCCTTTTACTGAATGTCTCCACCTATGTTTTTTCCCTCCAGCTACAAGCATATGAAAAAAAAAAGTTGAGAAATGAAGAAGTTGTGAAATTTGATAATTGGGTTAATGACAATAATAAAAAGAAACCTTTGAACAATTGAGGACAAAAAAATCTTTTATTGGGAAGATGTTTTCTTCCTCAGATGAATTATAGATCAACTCTGTGGAAAACACTGTTTGATAATTATTCTAGGGCTCCTATGATTAAGAAAACAGTACACAGCCTGTTCCATTTTAAAGAGTCCCCACCCTTGTTCAAGCAGAAATGCAGTTACAATAATTTTATGGTATATAAAATGAAAACAGTTGGCCTACCAAGTAACAGCAAATCAGCATACACAGCTTTATAGATGTACAGTATCATTTAAACCCTGCTGTTTCATTTGAATTGTGTTGAATCTTTTTTATCGTTTCTTCATCTAACCTAATTTTCCTAAAACCCTTATTTAATATTCCTCCTACTGTTTGTTTATTTCTCACTGAAAGAGCACAATAGCAACAGAAACGATAATTTCATATAAATAAAGGCTAGAACTGGTGCTACATCTTCTAAGGAGTGTGAACATTCCACTATCTCTTTCGATTACAGTGCTTCACAACTTTTCTTTGTTAGGGGAGAATTTAATACGACAAATAATCAGTCATGAAGAATGAAGCAGAACTCCGCTAGTGACTGCTGAGCCCAAATGATGCATTGTACAAGGAAGAAGACAATACAGTAATTCTTTGTAACAGAGGACACCAAAATAACAAGAAGCACACAGCACAAGTTCTAAACTATTATAATGAACTCTGGGACTAAAGAACAGATCTAAGGCTTTGATAAAGTTGTTTTCCATTGCTTCAGCAGCACACAGATGCCTAAAAGATGGTTTAAATGGCTGGGAGGACAGCCCTAAAATGAAAACGATGCCCAGTGGCACAGAGCCAATGTAGTCGGTTCATTCAAAGTGGACATTATCAATTCCTATGTGTAGAGTATTCCAAACAGCCTTAAACTGACCTAAATTACACCAGTTTCAAAAATTTTTGGGACTGTCTGGAATTTACCTCAGTTAACTCCCTCATTTTCAAATGCAGAGTCACACTGTGACATCAATGCAATTCTGGAGACAAGTACATTTCTCAACACTCATGGTAAAAGAATATTAAAATTTCAAAGTTTGTCAAGAGCTGGAAAGAGAATAAAGCTTGGTTTGCTATCTACATTTTGAAAATGAGAAAGCACATCAGACTTTCTTCCTGAATGGAGCTATTAAATCTATTACAGAGAAAGCAAAGTGAAGTTTATAAGAATCTTGCCCTCTGAGAATTTCAATGGGTAAAAGCTGTGGAAATTTCACTTTATTGCCACTGTTCCGCCTACCACATGGGAGCTCTTGTAATATTGATTAAATTGGACATGGACAGCAGAAAAGTATGTAACATTTAACACAGCCCACAAATGCAAGAAAACAAAACCAGAAATCCCATTTGTTATTGTAGGGTCTGGAAAAATATGATGGGATGTGCCTTCAATGCCACAGGAAAACAGTAGTGCCTGTGTTTGTGTTGGTTGTTGGAGAAGCTGCCATACCTAACTCTTAGTTTCCAGAAACACTGACTTAAACCCAAAGCCAGATCACTGTCTTGGAAACCAGGGATACAGTTAGGAACTTGGACCCTGTCTCCTGACCTAGGCCAGACAACATTAATTCTGTCATTCCACCCATATTTATGGTTTTATGCTTCAATATTTTGACCTTAAGAAGTTTCATGTGTGTTACCTCCCAAACTGAAAATTGTTAAAAGCCAGGTGGATTCCATTCCTTTAACAGATTCTTTGGCTCCTGGGAGCAATCAGGATTTTTTTGCCCTTGGGGTGCTTTAGTCAGATATCTTGCTGCAGGATATGTAGAGTAAAATTTATGTTGCAGGAAGATGCCATCTTTCGTGGTCAACTATTTTCATTAAAAAAGCTATGACCAACTTTCTGGGGAAAGGCTTTCCCTTTGCCTTTGCTGAGCAAAGGCTTAAATTTTTTTTGCCCATTCTCAAGTGCCTTTCCAATCACATAAAGGGAATCCCATTTAAATTTTTTTTTAAATAAAAAAGTGACTAAATTAAGGATGCTCATAATTTTCACAATATCCATGAAATTATATACTGCTGTTTTGATCGAACCATATTAACTCAGTTTCAGAGATCCTTTTTTTTAAAGAACTTATTCAAAGACCCTTCTAATTCTAACTTGCCTTAAAATTAATCAATGTGGTGATACGCTCTCTCTTTCTCTGCCATAGCTTATCATTGTGTAAGAAACCTAATATTTCCCTAAAATATGGTAATGGCTCTTAGTCTATTAATGGTCTTTAGATTATTTTCTATATCACAATTGCTATGCCACTTCTGTAAATGTGCCTAGATTAGCACCACCCACACTTGGATTTGCTCTCTCTCATGAAGTGCTTGACATTTGCTCTGCTTTCTCAAGTCTGTTCTTTAGACTACTGAATTAGGAGGTGGATGTCTCTCTCCAATAATTTTGTATGTCTTGCAAATTACAAGCTTAAACAAAAAGCACTTGGGAAAATAATTTTACACATTCTAAACAAAACAAAAATCCCATATTGCCCATATTGCAACCAATAGCGTTGCTTTTCAGATACCAGGTGTGTTGCTGAGATTTCTGATAGGAGAATTAGGTTGGAACTTCTGATTTGTCATGACAGTATTTGNTTTTTTTTTTTTTAAATTAAAAACTGTATCAATATGGAGTTGTCAGCAAATATATCTAGAAGACTTGAGAGGTTTTGTGGAAATCAGTTTGTATGGAATGCAACCAAGTAGTGCACAACAGCACGACATGTATATCCCCCAAAGGTGAATAATATGACAGAAACAACACATTAGCTGATCCACTACGTACCTACTTGTACCTATAATACATATATTTCACTAGAATTTTTAGGAAAACTAAACACACAACTTCAATCATTTTTACTTAACCAGCTCAATGAAATAAAGGAAGAGGGACCAACAGATGAACATTTTAGGTTTTGAAGCTGCCAGGACAAAATTATTTAATTCACAGCTACACCTAATATAGCTGAGTAACATAAACACTAATATCCTGTTTCTTTCCCTGGATAGCAAATCTCGTACTGCTTAAATCTAGCTTGTCTTGAACTAATGCCACTTTATAAAAAGAAGAGGAAAGCTTATCAAATATTCTTCAGAAATCCCTGCAAACAGTAAATACCAGTCTTTTATTACAGCTCTGGAACAAAGTCAAAATTCTGCTAAGTTCCTAGTGCAGAGCACAACTAACTGGAAGTCTGGATGTTTCATAAATGAGTTCCACCAAAGGTATCACACACTGAGATTCCAGGCCCATGTGTCATACCCTGAAACATCTGCAACAGAACATAACATTCTTAATAAATGAGATAAATAAAAGTGTGCACTTAATGAAGTAATTCTGAAAATACATCTATTCATCCACACAGATGAAAACCTGTTTATGAGTTTGCTTGGTGGGAAAGGAAATTTCTAAGAGAGATTTTTTCAGTTCTGTTGAAATACACCTGGAGTATTTCTATGAAAAGTCAACACATGAGTTTAGGAGTGTGGAAATATACACATGCTACAAAGATTTTGATAAAAAGAAGTTGTGCAATCCTTCGTATCTCCTTACATACAACAGTAATAAAGAAAAAGCATTCCATTTTGTCATATTTAATAACACCTTGAAAAAAAGCCACACATACTTTAGAGTTACGTAATATATTTCCATGTTTTAGTGGAAGGGAAGGTAACTACTTAGAAAATGTAGGTTTGCATTTGTATGCTAAATTAATGCTAATTATATTGCCACTTATACCACATTCACATCCCACTCTTGCAAATTGCTACAAACAATTAAGAGCAAAAATCCATTCAAGTTAACAAAATGACAAGCTTTCTGCTACTTCAGAGTATTTTTAGGTATGGTATGTTCTTAGCCTGAGTTGGTTTTCAGCTGTTCCTGTAATTCACAACTCCTCAAAATAACTCCATAACTCTCTCTTACTTTTTTTTTTTTTTTTTTCACTGTTTAATCAGGATGGGGATCTGAACTGTGAGTTTATCCAAACCAATCTCTTTTTAGTGCTTGGGGTTTTTGCTGTGCCAAACCACTTCTGGTGTTTCAAGAAAGGCAATGACAGCATACCTTCTTGTTATTATTTATGCATGGAAGGCCAAACCAAATGCTTGGGTGGGTCGCTGAAGACATGAAGTATGTAGTTTTTTCCATCCACAGGACCCCATTTACATTTAAATGAACTTGCTCCTTGTGAAAGATTGGCTCCAGCAGAGAATACCACATGACCACAGACATTGAAATTAAATCACAATCACAAGGATAGAAGCCACCAACATACTGCTAAAATCAACCTACAACACATATCTGCACAGTCTTAAATATGTCAGTAATAAAGACAAAATGTTCCATTTTATTTTATAAGATGCATCCCACTATATTTTTTTAAATCCATGTGCATAATAAAACACTGCTGCTGAAAGCAAGAGTCAAGTAAAACACAAAGCTACCTCTGCCATGGCTGGATTTCTCACAAGCAATAGGAAAATTGTCATGTGCAGCTCCAGGCTTTAAATGGATGATTTCTCCTGGCTGATGCTGGAGTGGCACTGACTTGACAAATGTGGGAAAGTCCTCAGCTGTGAGATGGGGGCTTAGGTTGTGGGCTCTTGGTCAATTGAAAGGTTGCATTAAATGTAAATTATAGGACTGTTACTTAGATATATACCCTTCTCAACCAGGTGAAAGGCAAACAGCGCCCTGCACTAATTCACAGATGAACTGGTGATAGGCTTGCTGAATAAGGCAAGCAGGCAGGCAGTAGGCAATTATAATTCTCATCTTTGAAGGAAGGAAGGAAAGGTATTTTTATATAAAACCATATTAAATTTCATTTTTAAGTGCCTCTACGTATTTCTCTTTTCAATTTATATGAAAAAGTATTAGGCAAAAATCTACAGCAGAACTGGCAGTAAATATCACAGAAACAATTGCTCTTTTATTAAATATTTATTGAAAAAAATTCCTGTGCTTTCTCATTTTTCTTCTTCTGCTTCCAATATTTATTTACAGCTGATTATTAACATCTGCCAGTGTAACAGTTTCATCTGTACAGAAGCCGAAGGGTAAAAAAGTCACAGACCTCCTCTAACATGACCTGTAGTTAGACAGAAAACAGTTTTCCCAGTCACCGCTTGGCTTCCTGTCTGTGACCTCTGAAAAGCATTGGAGGCCAGGGTTAATGGCCTTTCCAATCTCTGTGATAAGAATTCATTTTGTTCTATTACCAGCAGTTATCTCAGGAGCCTGCTGCATCACTTCAGCAGGGTTCAATCAATGAGAGGACCTAATGAAGTAACCAGCTGTAGCTCTATTTCCCTGGTCAACTCTATCAGACAAATAAGATCTATCAGTCACATCTTAAGGCTGGTCCTAGAAACAGCATCCTCACATGCTGAACCCATATGCATATGAACCAATGATACCTGGTTCTTTCTTTTTAATCTTCCCTTTTAACACGGCTTTTCTGACAGAAAATGAAGCGAAATGGGTTTGAAATGTTGCATTAAGAGGACAATAATGCTGGATTAAGAAATAGTGGATTTTCAGAACAGCAGGAAGCATTTGTATTAATAGCAAAAATAGAGTAAATTATATTGCATGCCAGATTCCACCCCCCAAGCAACCCCTATTCTCCTTAGACAGTACCCTTAAAAAAAATTTGTTTATTATTTTCTGCCTTAAATTATGATGTGTCATAAACAGTTTTATGTTTGGGGACTTAATTTTTAGTTTGTCACTTAGGAAATATTATTATGGTAATACCCTTCAGTTAGATGTCAGTCAAAATAATCGTCAGTCAATTTTATTTTATATTTAAGTCAGATCACTTAAAATATAAATGTTAATTTTGACAAAATTGTATATATATGTAATTTTGTGATTTGGTATAATTAACTTTATGCTCCCATACTTCAAAAAGGGCTTAATTACTTAGAAGTACAGACCTTCTTTAAAAGGCACTGGATTTGAAAATTGAAAAAGAAGGAAAACAATAATAAAGGCTAACTTCAGGACTTCAGAGCTGTGTACATCAAAGTATGACTTTGTAATTAATTAGAGAGTACAGGAGAAAAATTCAATTCATATTGCTTGTACCAAAATGTCCAGTCTGACTTCATCACTAGGTGTGACAAACTAAATTGTACCAGGCCACTACAGGCAAATTACTGAAAGTCTTGTGGGAAGGCATCTTAGGAGAGTGTCATACTTGCTGAAATGTTGAAAGCCACATGTATCTAGGTTTATTTTATTAGGTTAATCTCAGCGAATCTCATGAAATGAAATTTGTATCCTTTTAACTTAACTGTGTGCTTTGTCAAATTGAAACAAAATAGTCTTGCTATGTGTTGCTGAGGAGAGACACCATATCCATGAAATAAAGCTAAAAATTATTACTATTCAATGCATGCATGCACAAAGTGTACATAAATGTCTATATAATTAAAAGCTAGGTATCATTTTGCATATAGTAACACATCTGATGGATTATGACACACAAATTCCAGAGAACATGTGCTTCATATAAGCCCTTATCTCTCTTTTCCCTATGTGCAAAACAAAGGCATTCTTCTTTTGCAGTCTGCCTGCACTAATAAAACAATATGAATATTGCTTGTAGAATCAAAGGAAATCCAAAAACTCTTCCTTTTTAATTTTAAACCAACTTATTGAAAAACAAGGGGAAGAATGCGTTTTAATAGTGCAGTTTGGTATTTAAGGAAATCACATTTCTGCCATAGATACCTGGATACATTTGAAAAGGACTGAAATATCTATGCTACATATGTAAACAGATAAGATTATGCCTAGCAGGCATTTTGGGAACATCTGTCAATTTTTTATGGAACGCACTGATTGTGGGCTATTGATTGCATTTAAACAAAGTTGTTTCAAAAAAAAAAAAATCAGCTAACAATTCGTGTAGAAAGGACTGATCAATATTTAAATGACTCTCTTTATTGATTTAAAATTAACTTTCAATTAAGAGATCCATAGGACTCTTAACTGCGACACTTATCCATTCAAGAGAAAATAAAGGTACATTTATCGATACACTTAAACAGCAGTGGCTGGTTTCCTATTGATTCAGTCATTTGCGCTGGGATTCGTTAGCGTCATCTGACTTTAACTCGCTTACCAGGTCTTCACAGTGTGCCATGCTGAAAGATGCAGGAATGCACAAAACGATACAAGGGAAGCAAACGGAATTAGATGCAGGCAGAGGTAAGTCATACTTATGCATTTTATGTCTCCTAATGAAGGAAGGGTCCATTTAAATACTGCCTAGCTTTTGGGTTTGGTCAGACACAAATTCCTGTCAATTGACCTGTTATGTA
The DNA here is from genome assembly GCA_013398055.1 of Ifrita kowaldi. Classification (NCBI taxonomy): domain Eukaryota; kingdom Metazoa; phylum Chordata; class Aves; order Passeriformes; family Cinclosomatidae; genus Ifrita; species Ifrita kowaldi. The sequence goes on along the minus strand of VZRS01000903.1, from coordinate 100,053 downwards.
CTGTTCGAGACAGGAAACATTAAAATTAATTAAATTTTTCGTATTGATAGGGAACAGTTCTATTGGCTCCTATCAACTATGGCAAGATCACCTATTTGTGTGTATTGATTAAGGTATAATCCATAGGAAGGTAAGCTCATTGTTTGCAGAATGATTTTAAGTGGCAGTATCGTGATGTCCTGCATATGTTTCTCTCTCTCTCTCTATCTGTCTCTCTCTATGATATTTAAGACAAATATAATTTAATATGGTTACATGGAATCAGCCATCATATGGATTTTGAAAGACTTACTGAGACATTTGAAAGTAAACATTGTGAGTATCTCTGTTTTAAAGAAAAACTCAAATATATTTGCACTAAACAAAAATATACTACAATAGCACAGCTGTAACTATAAACATGTGCTAAAGCATCAGTACATTTAGGAACACAAATTAAAACCAGGACTGTAATTACATACTTCATTATTTATATGTATTCTGGGTATTTTAGTATACTATGGAAGCTGGACATGTAATCTCTATAGTTAATAATAGACCAAATTCATCCCAGGTGTAATTTCATTGAAGTCAACAGACCTGGACTGCACCTGGAATGAATTTGGCCCAACGCTATGAATGCCTCCTGACTCTCGCCAGCCTAGATTTACATATAAGATATAACACAAAAATGAAATAAAAATAGAAGATGTCCAGGAGGCATAGCATGTTTACAAAGCAGAGTCGTAATAACCTTGCCTGATATATATGTGGCAGTGCTTTGCTTAGCCAGACAGTATCACTGGGAGTGGGGGAGGGTTAGCTCTGACGGTGGCTCAGGTTTGCCTGTATCCCTTCATGTCATTGCCTATTTCTTTCTCTTTTTCTCTGTCTTTCTGTTTTTGAAGCCTCATAGCCCAGAACCGTCCAGTGAAATGAAGCAGCCCAGCCCCAAACTGACTCATTTATTACCTGTTCATTTGCTGTGATGAAATCTCCAGGAGCAAAAAAACTGCTGCAGTATAGTAATGTTTAAACATTAAGACCTATTCTGATCAACTGAAATTATTCCTTAAACTGAGAACCACAAAACAGAATGTATACAAAATATAAATTGCATACATGATCACCAATATTTTGTTTTTTAAAACAAATATTTTGCTAAGAAACAAGATCAAATTCTTTGAAGCGTGGGTGTGTTTTACATTATGACAAGCTGCTGTTTCCACTATTTCTTCTTTTCTCTGTCCACCAAAGGTTAAATCGTACTTACCAAAGGCTCATTTACAGAGTTATGATATGAATCAGTGATATCTTTAGGATCATAATAACACAGAAAACTGGTTATGGACTTTTGCTGCTGGGTGAGAGTCAAGATCAGAAAGACCAGTGTACAAATGCAAAGCAAATACCCCCTCCTAATATTTCTAAATCACATAATGTTAGTGTAACATAATTTGGAATATATTATGACGGTTGCAATTACTAAAAAGTGCATGATGCCATTATTTCCAACTGGAAATTAGATGATTATACTAATTAAGTGATAGCAGGTGGCAAAATGACTGCTACAATCTTCTCTGATGTGCAGAGAGAGATGCATGGTTCACTGTCTAAAACACTCAGGAATAGTAACAATTGGCTCAAGCAGTATTCTGTCCCAAGATGCAGAGTAAGGACTCACTTTGATTTAACACTTCCTTATCACATCAAAGAGGTGTAGGGACATCTTTATGGATTGGTTTAGGAAAAAAAATGCTACCAGTTCAGCTTCTACCCTTACAACTAACGTTTCTTGGTATAACAGAATTAAAGTATGAAATGAATTCCAAGAGAATCATGTAATTCTAAAATGTCAGCAACGTTCTTTAAAATTGCAACTGGCCTAAATTCATCATTACTGCTTTTAAGTTCCTTAATTCTGAATTGCTATAGGTGTGCTATTGAGTCTTGTAAGTCAGGCAAACTGGAAATACTGTAGTAAAATAAATATTTCTCTGTCAATAAAAGCACTAAATACTTTTAAGAATATATGTGGTCATTAAATACATCTGAGTTTTAACTCAGATTTACTAAGCAGTATTTGCACATTATTTTTACAGCAGGATTTGAAGATTATTCACAATTGCACTGAGTTAGACAAATAATCCTCTAGTCCCATGAGTTATTTCAGAGCTTGTTTTTCCTGTCCTCTCTGCTCTATGGTCAGACTGAAGTAAGGCTAAGTCATCATCCACAATTAGTTTTCCAGATAAGTCATTGTAGTTTTAAAACTATGAGATAGGTTTCAGAAGCTACTCTCTTTTATTTGGACTTCCATGTGCTTCTGGAGTGTGACCTCAGCTTAAGGATGGCAGGGGAGCAGATCTGCTGAAGAACCACGCTGTGCAAGAATGCAACCACCATATGCCTAAGAGGCAAAAGATGTGATTCTTATAAATGATGAAAAATAAATGTTATCTAATTTCTGAAAACAGCTTATCTAGATTTATCTGTCTCTGTAGCATTCATTTTAGTTTTGTCACCGTATTTCTTACTACAGATCAAAAGCATGGCTGATAAGACTTAAGTTCAGATATATTTGTAACATGCTATGATATCTTACAGCATAGCTAGTTTGTTCAAACAATTGCTGCCTTCTCCCTCTGTATCTTGCAAAGCCTTACCTGGGCCACAATTTCAAGGAGTGCTTTTGCTATCTGACTTTCCACAGGTGAATACAAGAGAAAGCTGGATCACACAGTAGAAGGTGAAAAACTATTGCTTTCCCTAGGATGTTGTGCATTACATTGTGGTGACATTCTCTTCTCAGGGATGATATGTGCAAATTAAAGCTACCCTACTCTTCTTTTTCCTAAAATTCACATAGTTGTATGTGCTATGATAACTACAAGTACTGTGCAGAATGTCTTTAGCAAGTACAAAAAAGAAAGGTTCTCCAACTTGGAAGCCTAAATGAACCTTTTTGTTTAGAGCGAACCCTGAAATTTGGTGAAAATCACTCATCCCCATTTTCTAATGTTTTAATAGAACTAAATGAAAGGAAACTAAACTTCTGATTACAAAAAATGCCTCATCTCCTCCAGGAATACCAAACTGCTAAGCATTTAGAATACTATCATACAGATGGTGTTCAGTGAATTGATACAACAGTTGCATCTTTTCCAGGACAAAATTTGAGCAAATTTCCTGCAATGAGCATGACAAATACCTCCCTCTCTGTGGCTAAAATAAAAACCTTTACTACTGCACCCCTGGATATTCGATTACCTGTGCAAATGGGAATAATGGTAGACAGTTACTCAGAAGCAGCTACTGGAGAAATTTGAACTTGTTGTTCAACTCAAGAAAATAACATTATCATACTATAGGCATGAGGCCAGGTCTCTTACCTTCACATGCCACTGATTAGTTCAGCCTTAGCTGAACAAAAATCCTTAATCTTCTCTTTTTAATATTGAAGAGGTAAACCCTCTTTCACCTGCATGTGGAGTCTCCTTTTCATCAAAGCTCAGGAGATTCCAGCAACAAAATCAATGTATGCATGTTCAGAGCAGTTTTCAGGGTTTTGTAAGACAAATCTTTCAAATGGGAGCTAGTTTAATGCTATTGAGCTGAGTTTCGATCTGACAGAGTGAGTGAACAACACAGAAACAGTTCACTTACCACTGCTCACACTACAGGAGGTGGGAATCAGGTACAGCTCTGTACAAATACAGCTGTGCAATTTCTCAGTAAACTCTTACCCTACCTAATCCAATGTTAAATGCAACCACACAGGGTTTAAACAAACAAAGACTTAAGAAAGAAATGCAATTTATTTCTCTACAGTAATGAGTGACAATTACGGTTTTCTCACACAAACTAGTGAAAACTAAGACTAGCTCTGCTAAATTTAATAGTTTTGCTAGTGCTAAGCTGATTTTAACTGGAGCACTTTCAGATTCTGTGTCCTAACAGAAAACTGTATCTGAACTATGATCTACGAATATTCTGCTCTGCATTTCCCTCCTGTTTTAAAACTTCCAACAACTTGCATTCTGGATTTTTTTGGAAGAAAAAAGAACATTTAAAAAAACCCTCTATTTTATTGCCAGACATTTTAGGTTAATATGAGTTGTAGTACAGCTTTGCACAGACAGATTCTTTTGTTCCTATGCTCTGACTCTTTGAATGCCAATACTTCAATCAGCTTAGAATCAGAGACAATTCATTCCTCTTCTGAGAAAATGGTATTACAGCCACATGTCCATATCATCATTACATCATGACAGTCTCCACGATCATACAGCTGATTAGAAAAACGATCACTAGTCATTTCTTGAGCTATTCAGTACCTGCAATAACAGAGTATATGCTTCCTCTGTACTATTTAGATTCCTTCCTTTTAATAACAAACTAATGAGACTTCTAAAATGCTTAAATATACAACCAGAGTGCCAAAGAGTAAACTAAAATGAATCAAACAAATAGAAAAATAATTGAAATATGTATGTTAGAGTGACAAAATGCCCACATTGGCTTTTGACAATTCCAGATTTATCAACGGGAAAATATTCTACCAAGACAACCAGGGACTAAAGGGAATAGCATTTGCACCCGTCTAGTTCAAACACCAAGTTCCAGGCCCTCAAAAATACAAACATCAACTTCTCCTGTCATTATTCAGTTTGAACCCACAGCTCTAAGTAAACAAAAAATGTGATTATGTTGTTGTATTAACTCTGTGCTAGCCCTGAATGTTCCTCCTTTCAGGATGTGCAGGTGAGGTAATTAAGTTCTTTCGAAAAGGGACAAATTAGTACAGTTCCTCCTAATGTGCCTAAATATCTGCAGAATTTTAGTTGATGTATATATAAAATACACTTTTGTAATCCATACAGAAATATTAGGTGGAATAATGTATCCATGCACGTTACACACACTGTACAGTATGAACAAATTAGTGTAAATTGTAAGAGTGAAAAAAATACTACCAGTGTAGGTTCCTCAAATTAGCAAAATTCCAGCAGGCTAGCCATCTTCCTTACATTAAAAATGTCTATTATCCGATGTAATTGAATAACTCTCTGATAATTACATCAGCATTTTAATAGTATATAAATAACCTCTCCCCTAACTATCGTTCTGTTAAATTTTTCATATATTGTAGTATTATGAAAGGAGGTTCTTGGTAAAGTACTTTACCCTTTCAACAACAATTAATAATTCAATTAACAGGTCTTTTTTTAAAAACAAAAGCTTATGTAGAAAGAGCAAGGAGGTTTACAGTTGAAAGGAGAGCTCTCTGTTATGCTATAATCATGGCTTCATGGTTGTAGTAGTATAAAATTTGTCCATGGCTTATTTCTCTTTCAGTGCAGCCTCTCAATAGAAATGACACCTGCTTTCTGGTGCTGCGAATAAAATCCTGTGCATATGACTCAAAATACAAGTGCACCTATCTGGTTTGGAACTTAAAATGAGGCATTTCCCCATGCCAATTTATTTTTCACATGTAAATTTGTATATTTGTTTTTAAAAGAATCCACAGAGACAGTCATGTCATTGAAGTCTTGGCATTATGAATTAGAGGGGAAATACACTGTCAAAAGTAGAATCTGAATTTTCTCCCACCAAACACTTAGACAGTCATACTTTCCTTTTCCCTGGTTTCAGGGAAGGAAAGTGAAACACACAGCTCAGAAAAGCACTGTTGAACAGAAGATGCAGTCCTCACTCATGCATAGCCTGAGTAAGAAGCCAAGCATCTGAAAAGCTTTGAATCATGGGTGACCCTGTAGCAAAACAGAATTGTGTTAAATGAACGCCTGACAATCACAACTGTGGTTCACATAGCAGTAATATTCAGAGACTGTAATAAGAGGTGCGACATTAATGTTTTCAGACTTTATAATCAGTGTCATATTTTGCTAATTCCCAGGCATTTTATTTACTTCATGACAGAGAATGCCCCAGTTAAACTTATATCTACTGCCAGAATTTCAATATGTCATCTCAAGTTTTATAGAAACCTCATTCTTTTTAGAAGTAATTAGTTAAGGCATAGTTTGCATGGCAATTAAAAACCACTTGCTTGCAGAAGCTTGTAAGCATTATGTAATTTTTTTAAACTGCAAGTACACATGCATATTCTTGCCTCCAGCTTAAATACAGTGAATGTTGTAGTTGGTTGCACAGGAATTGCCTCAAGAACATAAAAGCAAGCCAAACACGATTGTATTCCAACTAAAATTGCTCTCTTTATACCGTGTATTGAAACTTGATAACTGTTGGTTATAAAATTCCTTTGATTTTCTGCAGGTAATAAAATACTTTGGCAATTACTATTGACAGTTCTGGATAATCTTGAAGGCTGCCTTGCCTGAAGAAGATGAGTGTTACAAATCACTCCACTGAAAGAGGGAAGAACAGCAGCAGGCAGCAGACAGGTTTCAATTTCACAATGCTGATTATCTCATTCGTGATTCTATGCATGCCTAAATCTGAGGATCCCTCAAGCAGCTATATGGACTTCTACTTTTAAAATGCCTATTACGCTTTCATACTTTTTGCTGCTTCCTGAAGAGTGCCATTTCGCCAAGCTTAAATAGCAGAAAATTGCACTGCTTTTCCTCTGCCCATCTCCTCAATCTCTATTAACCTGCACAAGAACAAAGGAGTATGATAGTCCAGCTATAGGTTGGGAAATAGGTTTGAAGTTGTTTTTCATTTACTGGTACCTATCTTCCTGATTCATAAATGTATTTGAACAATAACATTATTTTAATACATTATCTAACGACTGAAAGCATAGCCTTTAATTACATCTCTATTTATACTAATAAATACGCTCTGTGTTCAGAAATACATGCAGCTATTGTTTACACGGGCATAAAATGATAGATACCGTAGTGCTGTCAGCACGTGTCAAGGCTTAAACAGAAAAGAATAAAAAAGAAAATAATGAAAAATGTTGCAGGTTTTTGTTAGGGTTCTTTTTTTTTTTTTTCTTTTTTTCCTATCTAGGCTACAAGAGAACAAACAGAAGCAGCTACAAGCAGACAGGAAAATTGTTGAAGCACCTGGTTCTAATGCTTGCAGTAGGCCTTTATTAGATGTCATAAACTGAATGATGCATTACTCTGTGCACAACTTACAGCCTGCAAATGTTGAGGTAAAATGGAGGACAAAGAATTCTTTCAAAACAAAAAGGTTAAATGTTCCTTTCTAATCAAACAACACTTATTAGATGGAGGAATTATAATAGGCTCACAGAGACTGGAGACTATTTCTGTTACTTTTTAATGTATTTCTGTATCACCTTAATAAATAAAAAGTATTTTACTTTAATAATTCACATTTTATGTATGAGTGATTTACAGTTGATCCTATATTTCACCTGTATCATTAAACAAAAAAAACCATTTAAAAATCATATTGTTGATACAGGTTTGGCAACGCACTCTCAAATCTAAATAGTTGCATTAAAATCCATGTAGGCAGTCAACCACCAAACAACAAAAAGGTAATTTTTGTTCATCAGAAAATGTTTTAAAATAAGATCTGCTTTGCACTTAAAAAAAGATAAAAGAATGTTTTCTAAAATGACAATTGCTGGTTGGCCACAGATTCTGGGCTTTAATCTCATGGCCTGCTCAAATTTCCCATTATGTCTGGCGGAGGCTTAGGGGGACAGAGAGGCCGAACTGTGGCCCCTTGACAGAAGTGGAGGGGGTTTCGGCATGGAGACACACAGCTGTTGCTCACAAAATGCAAGTGTTAGAAAACCTCACTACTAGGTTTGGGTTTGGGTTTGTTTTGGTTTTTTTCCTTGCTGCTAATAAAAACTTAAAGTGTTTTCTGTGCTTTCTATAAACAGTGCACTTAAGTTTTATAATCTAGTATATCTTATTAAGCGTGAAGTCTGCTGATCCCTAAATTATTCATAACATGGTCCAGACTGATTAAGATTGGCTTGTTAAGGAGCACAAGAAGCAATTAAACTGACAAGGCAGTGCGGCCTTGATGTATACATTTATTATCACAAGAATACCCAAAGTGAATGCCCTTATTAAGCAATGAATTTCACCTCACTGGCCTTCTACCATTGCTGCCACAGGCAGAGAGAGCTAGGAACAACATGTCAAAAGCTAACTCTGAGGAAATGCCTATCTTCAAGTGAAACCGATTTTGTAATGAACCTTTCAGTTCACTCCTGAGGTAATAAATCCTGACTGGTGCATTAATTACTTGATAACATCCCATCAAAATGCAAATGCAGCACTTGACCCATAGGAATGGCTCACTAGCTGTTAACTCTTCAGGGTATACATAAATTGTCTGTTTTCTTTTATCAAACAGGGCATTTATTTCCATCTTGCTAGGGTGAATGTCACTCCTGCCACCCTCGGCCCCTCAGTGGCCTGACACCATCATTTGCAGAGGACTGTCACTATGTGCCGACATTCTAATTGTGCTACTTCTTTGCTTTGTACCTTTGAGGCAGAATTTCCAGCTCCCCCCCCTCCTCTTCCTTTTCTGGAGGAATCTTGCATGTCAAGGACAAAGCTGTAATAGCGTTACAAAGAATGACCCCCACCTCTAAAGTACACTAATCTTTCTTTTCAATGGCAATACATTAAACAAGGAATTTAGTTCCTTGAAGTGATTAAATGAAAGCTGAACATATCTATGTGAACTGCTACCCAACACAGGCGAGCGTGCACGCTTTTAGTGAGAACGCCACCAAAGATATATTTACATGTTATAAAGACATTTCCTCAATCCCTTCATTGAGTGCTCAATTTTGACAGTCCACAAGCAAATAATATGTCAAAAAGTAAAACAAAGTGTACTTCACAACACAAATTTAGCAATGGTGAAATACGATACATCACGTGCTTTTCACTTGCCAAGAAAATAGGCTGCTTTAATTACAAAAACTATTTCCACAATAACGTTAATGAGGAGCTGCATTTTATATTTCCCCACTCAAAATGCTAATCTACATGAGTGGGCCTGAGTCTCCCACCTGGGTCAACCTGCTTTACAGTTTTTCTATTTGTCTTGAAGGCTTGGTGAAAATCCTTAATTCAGGTTACTAGGCAACCCTGCAGGTGAGAAAATATAATGTTTGGCCTACTCCATTTTCAAATACACACAGTGGCCTAATGCCTTCCAAATAGACTGTACAAAGCATGCACTGATAATTCCCTGCTACATTTTCTAAAGGCGAGGTCACAAGAAAATTAATTGATGCTGAAAATAATGACAGGAGGAGAAGAACCACTGAGACTTGGTGTGACTGGCATGTGATGATGTTAGCAAGAATCCCAGCATGTGACTGGACAGTGTGATGAAAAATATACTTTATGTGAAGGAAAAACAAGTTACAAAACTTAATTAGTTTTTGACACTTCTTCATAAGTTATTATCTTTTCATTTGGAACATTGCCTTGGGACATCAATACACAAGAAGAAATGAAACATTCTTACTGTAAAACTGAAGGAAAAAAAGATGACTTTATATTGCTCTTCTCCTTTTACATGTCTTTTTGAATAAACAAAATATCCTCTGCAGCCTAAGGTGTACAAGCCCCTGAAGATGCTTCTGCTGAGAGCATAGAATAGACTTGTTCAATGTAATAATCCTGTTACAACTGATTATGCAGGTTCACTTTTAAAAATAAAGAGGAGGAGGATTGGAATCCAAAATGGTCACACACACACGCACACACACAAAATAAAACAAAAGTATAGATGAGAAGCAGTTAAATTATAGCACCTACAGCAATAATGCTTCCTGTACAGCAAATGTATTTTTAATTTTTTCCACTAAGGCTTATACCTAGAAGTAATTCACACTGATTACTAAATAACCCTTGTGAGTTGCTTTGTCTTTTGAATTTTAAAAAATACACTTGCCGTGAGCAATGAATTTCATAAACCACCAGCTCTCATGCTTGATGAATCATTCTTATTTTATGCAGTGCTGTGTGATAGAGAACTGAGATAAAATATTCTATCCACAAGCTATTCAGTACAATTCATCATCAGCGGCTCACTAGTCCAGTGATAATACCTGGCTTGCAGATTGTAATGATCAGATTCTGTTTTTATTTCAAACAGGAGTGATCCAAATACCAGAGTTTTTAATTTACATACATTAGTGAGGTTCAAATGTGGCAATAGCTACAAGCAAATTCACTTGCAAACTGAATGCTCGCCTTGCATAAATGGGTTCCCTTTAGCTATTACTCACCAGTGAAGTACCCAGATAAAAATGAAAACAAAGAGGAAATAAGGGAAATCATGATACAAACACCATACCGTGGACTAAGATAATTACTGAACTACAGTGAAGGTCACGTTTATATCTGTTTTAGTAATGATTTCTTATATTTTCCCTTTTGTATTGAAAGCATAAATGACATCTCTTTTTTACATTACAGTACTGTATTCTTTACATTCTGTAGCTTTCCAAAGTTCCAGCATATTATCATTAATAAAAGTTTTTCTTGGTGTAAATTCAAACAAATGAAATACTGAAATAGCTGATAAAAACATAAGCAACTCCAAAATATCTGTAAATTACACCAGCTTGAGCATTTAATAAAAAACAATGGGCCTATAATAAAATACTTCTTATAGCTATATCACTTTTATACTGACCACGGTATTGAGCTTCAATTCCCAGCAGCATCATTACTAGGCATTTTCTGCCACCTTTCTAAATCTGAAAAGCTTCCTACATTTAGTGAAGATTAGGTAATGCTACAAGCAATCAATAACAGCTATCAATTCCATACCTTGTTTGGAAGAACAAGTTGATTAAAAGTAAGTAAAAAGGATGGTTGAATATGCTTTAAAACTATCTGATTCTTTTAAATACACCATCATGACACAAAAACTATTATTCACAGGCCAAAGAGGTAGGTCTTAGCAATAGTAAAGTTATGACACAAACCAACAAAAGCCAGAATATTCTAAGCTTGACGCTCTCTCCTTATCTTACCACAGAAGAAGGAAAAAAAACAAACCCACAAGGGAAAAAGAAAAAGAGAAGGTGCACAGAAGCACAAGTGAAAAACAGAAAAATACCATGTCAAACTCAGCTTTGATTTCTTGGGCTTTTCTTAGTTTATGTCTAAGCTTTAGTGCTCTCTACAAGTAGTCCTTGTCTCTGATTGTTCTTCCTTTCTGTACTTTTTTCCCTCAAACAACCTTTTTAAAAAAAAAATTGTCAGAAGTTAGAAAATGCCTATTATTTACCAGAAACATTAAAAAAATCTTGTAAAAGCAGCTATCAGAATCCCAGTTAAGACTTCACTTGTTAATGAACATGTATACTCTTCTGCATGTGTACAATCCTTATTGTGTATGCACAAGTAACAGCCTCATAAATGCAAATACGCAAATATGATCTTGATTATTTAGGTCCTTTCCCCATAGTACACACTAGCGACCTTCCAATCCCCTGAGTCTGAATCCTAAAGACTGAAAAAATCAACAAGCTTAGAAGAACTTCTAGCCTTCCTCATAGGGCACAAAAGAAAGGAAGTCTCTGGTGAAAGAGAAACTCTCACACAAATTCACCACATACCCTGTTTTCTTACTCTCTACCCACAGTCCGGGCAGTTTCATATTCGTCTGCTAGAGCAACTCATATGCCTCACTACCAGTGGGGAGAGTCAGTGAAGTGGCCAATAATCTGAAAATGTGTTTAATCTTGATTAGACAAATGACAGAGGGGAAGATGAGATCCCCCTTTTTGCCATTCATCCATGACTGCTGAATGTAGCTGCCTGCAATGCCCCTAGGACTGGCTCTGCAGCAGGTGGAAGGGACTCCTGCATCCAGGATGCCTTCAGGTTGCATTGAGGTTCTTTTCCATCTGCCCTTCTTGAGTGCTTCAGTGCAATGGGAAAATGATGGCAAGCAACTCTCATTTTAATGTGGTTTTCATAATAAAACTGTCAATCCTTAAGAAGAAGAAGTTGCTAGGCAGTGGCCCTTTAAAATTTTAATCTAACTTATGAATAGAATCACAGACCAGATATTGTTCTTCAGCAAATGGAGGGCAAAAAGCATCAGCTAAATTGCTGAAATAGCTGCCAGAAGACGCTGTTCCCATTTGTGGAGAATAAACTTCTGTAGCCATAAAGAGCCACAGAAAGTCAGAAGCCCCTTCCTTCATATAGACCTCTTTTGTGCTGTATCTTTCTGGTGAAATGAACATTTCTGAATCTGCAGTTATTTATGCTCAGAAAGGTAAAGTTCACCTTCCTGCTGCTCAGAAAAAAATCAATGTATGTGGGTAATCTAAAAGAGAATAAGGAAATTGCAATATATGATATGTAGTCAAAGGACTACTCCAAAACACTTTATAGGCTATTATTTCAGCTCACAGACTAAATGAAATAATGCTTGATCACACTGTCATAGACTGAAGTGTCTGGCCCCAACAGTCTTATTCCATGTTATAGCTCTATATAGAAAGTTTTCTAATCTCTTGCAAATTTTGCTCAGTTTGGGCCCTGTTGTAGATCTTCAATTCACACTACTGCTTTAGATGCTGTTTGAGCACAAGAAACACTAATGCAACATTTTGCAGCTTTGATAATACTGTAATAACCTTTGTGTGATCACTTCAGAAGAGATTTCCTTGGAGATGCAGTAACTTTATGGTATTTCTGAGACTCCAATCTGGCTCAAAGTCACTGCAGTAAAAATAATTCTAACTAGATTTGAAATTACAACGACCAATATGCGTGGAAAAGCATATCAGAATTAGAACCAAATTTTTCCTTTTCTTTCTTTTTGCTTTGAGGGAGGTGTAAGACAAGCAGGAAGAATTACTTCTTGTCTACAGAAAAACGATAAAACTCAAGCCTCAAACTAATAGATGAATCGTTTATGGTTAAGCAGCTTTCAAAAATACTATGTATTCATGATACCTATACCTTGACAAACTGATCATCAGCACAGTCTTAGCTTGTTGCAAGTTTTAGATCATCTTGCCAACTCTCTGAAATGTACTTACAGTGAAAGCAATTTCTGCTGCAGTAGCATAAAGCATGCTTCTGTGCTGCAGCATGTGACACTGGCTGATAATAAAGGAATGTGATGTGAGACTGTGCAACTTTTACAGCAATTTCCATTGCTTTAAATAATTTAAAAAATAAAAATAAAATAAAATGAGAGAGAGAAAGAGTTCTAGATTAACAAGTTACATTCTGGCCTGAAGGTTTCTCAGTGGAATATCACTAAACAAACAGGAAAATTAAGGAGATTCTGTGCAACAATATAATGCTGAAATCTGATGCAATGAGTATTTCTAGTGAAATAGATCAAAAACGCTGTGCCAAAAGCACTGTAAAATGCTTCTCATGTGATAGTGCATTTCTGCTAGGAGATGGGGGATGGGATGTAGAAGGATGAGAGAAAGGAAGAATGAGAGACAAAAAAGGAGCTCATTTGACTCTGGACTTGAGTTTGTTCTTCATGAAATAAGTGATAAAATTCCACTGAAGTCAATAGCACCAAAGCAGATCTTTTAAGATGAGTGATATTTTAAACAATCAGATACTTCTAGTCAGGGCAAAAACCACTCTTTACTTCGTTATCACACTCTTTATTTTTATGAATATCTGACTCCTTTGTTGTCTCTCATTTTCTCCACGACAAATTGACAGAGAGAAGGCCTAAAACAGCTCTTGCAAGACTGATGGATATAACAGCTAACTTTGCTGATTTTCCTACATTTAGAGGAGCAAAGAATCTGACAAATAATCCCCACTGCCATTGTGTGGCCGTTACACTGTCCTGCGAGCCTGGACAAGTTATTAGGTCAGACGCTAACTTCCTAAGTAGAAAAATGATGTGGTCGCCTTTGTCCTCTCTGCAGTAATGGCTGGAGTCAGTACTAATTAAGGCCCTGCGGCAGTGTGGTACGAGAGAGGTCAGAGACTTCTTTCTGACACCTAAACAGTGCTCAGCTCAAAGGAACTGCCCCTAATCTGAAATGATGTGATGTAGAGCTGGCCTTTCAGCTTCACTGTATATTTAAAGGAAAATGACAGTTAATGACAGGGGTGTCAAAAATGAGCAGATGGAGAGGCTAAGGAAAACATGGCTCTATGGTAAAATTTACTTACAGTTCATCACTGTGCTTAGAATTAGAATTACTGCACAAATGTAGAAGGTTTGGATACCTTTCCATTATTTCTTTTTTTAAGAAAAAATATTTGCCTTATGCACATAGCTTCAAGAAAGCCTTTTGACAAAGCAGACTTATATTTCCATTGTTACGCAAAAATCAGTACATACATACCCCCATACAGCCTACATTACCTTCATTTTTCTGTTATCAAAATAAAATATGAAAATAATAATAACAATATTTAATCTCATTCAGTAGATTACTACTTTCCATTTTATCTTGTTGGGAGTAACCATTGCAGTAATTAATCTTCTAGTCATTTTCTTTCTCCCCTTCAGGCATGGAACTTGGGAAACAAAAGCAATATTCAAAACAGAAACCAAGATTTATTGTCAGTTAGTCATAATAGACACCTGCACAGATTACTAATTACAACAAAACCATAAGGTCTGCTGGCACAAATCCTTTCCCATTCTCTCTTTTTATCCACCCCTAGTGACACACCTGCAAGCCTTTAATTGATGTATTTATCTCAGGAGTCCTTGTTAGCATTGCATTATACCATAGCCATTCACGATGCTATAGTTAAGGTTCGGTCAGCATTTCCACTGTTGAGGCTTCCCTCCCTCCTTCCTTCATTTTCCTCCCTCCCCTCCAACCCCCTTCTCCCCAGCTCTTTAAGAAAATTTGCTCCAGGCTAAAAGTTGAGTACTGAGGTCTCAGTCCAGACTCATATGATTCTTTTAATCAAACTAGAAAGAGTATTGTTTTGGAATGTTTTAAAATTATGTTCAAAATGCAAAAACAAAAATCCACAAATTTTTTCAAGGCTCACATAGTTGAACCATATCTTTGATGTATTTTAAAATAATAAAAATTTAGCAAATAATTAGCCCACCACAGGGAATTGTAACATCTGGTATTTCCCTGGAAAGTCAAAAGGAATGAGACCCATAATAGCTAAAAAAGAGGTTTTCAAGCAAGCCCTGTAATGGATTCCTGTAAAATATACTAGTAAACATTCAGAATATGAATGTGAAGTAATTATTATCACACAGAGCATAGATAATGTAATTTCTGTCCCCAAATGAAGTATATTATTTAGTATTTTTGCATTACAATCATAAGCAGTTCCTATCCATATGTTCCAAAGGATTTACATGAATTATTTGTGTACAACTGCTCAATATTATTACCTCTTCTAAACTAATTTGAAAAAATAATGTTTAATGATACTGTAGAGCTGCCATTACAAATATCGAAGGTGATATTTATCTATATAAATCTATCTCTATATGTATAAAGCCAGAAGGACAGTCATTTCAATCCACGTGTCTGCCTAATATAGAAGGGGGGAAAGGTAAAGAATAGGGAGAAATAAAGGGAATTCAGTTTGTCTCAGTGTGTCATGTGTCATCTGACCGAGTTTAAGAAACAGTTTCTTCTGCATGGATTCTCCCTACGCAGCCCAGGCCTCAGTTCAGCAATGTATTTAAAGACTGCATGACATGAATCAGGATACTGTTTTATATTTCTTGTTGACGTGGGCCTGGCACAGCCTTTCTAGGAGAAGCATTTCTGTTCCCATAGGACCTTTCTCCACAAGGCCCATCAGAATTTGACTTACTCAACAGGCTGCTGTAACAACAACAGCAACAAAACCCACCAAAAATCCAACCAACCAAAAAACCCACCCAAAACAAGTCAACTAGTTTTAATGTGACTCTTTATTTTGCCTAGCCAATAGATTCTAATTAAAAGATTAATTGTGACCAGTTTTTCAGATTGGTTTTGGTTTTTATTGTTTAGAAGATATCCATTGAAATCAAATCCTCTTCTCTTGCCAGAACAATTTGTCCTACAGGACGACTCCATAGCAAGAACATGTGGACACTTCTGTAGCACTCCACCTGGACTAGGTAGCTACAAATTGACCTTGGCCTTGATAGGCGTCATGCTGCCCATGAGCAATTATCACTCTGGTTCACTAAACTCCAATTCTGCCTTCTTTTTCAAAGAGTGTAGCCAATTCCCCCATCCTAATGAGCAGGGGTAACTCCAGCAGAGAAGAGTTTGGCCATAAGGATGTAAGCCTTTATCTGTACGGCGTTTTTGGATTGGCCACTTGCGTTTCCTGGGATTTATGTGGACTTGGGAAGAATTTCCTGGATCTTACAGCCCCCTGTACCTCTACCTCTCCATACAGCTCCTACTCTGAGGCTGCAATGTGTTTTGCATATTTTCTGTTTTATAAACTGGTATCGTTCCACAGGCCTGACTCAAGTTAGGCCCTGCAGCTCTTTTTGCAATCTGAGCCTGGACATACCCTACAAACAGCTGTTCTGCTTCAAAACATATTGCTTAGAAACAAAGCATTAGATAAAATACTTTAAAACAACCAGCACCCAACACAGATCCAGAATAACCACATTTCTGCTATTTCACAATTATCCAGACATGTCTATTTTTCCCCTGACATCCTCATTCCCAGCAGCTTTTGGAGCCCAAGTCACACTTTCCCTTTTCCTACTGTCCCTCCTGAGACATTCTCCATTATTAAACTCTGTAGGTATTCTTTGTTCTCCTATGCTCACAGCTTAAGCCTGGTCTGCTGAAAACTAGATGTCTGGAAAACTTGCCAGAAGCTGGGATGCTATGCCAGGGAAGCATGACTATATGCTTGACCTCTTCCTCTGTTCATTCCCTCAGCCTCTGCTACTGGCGGCTGTCAGGTTCCTATTACAAAACCACCTAGTAGTGCCAGCACTGTCCTGTAACCAGAAGTATTAGCTGGTAAAGAACAATATGAGCCCATTTTTTAAATTTCTGCCAGTGTTTAGTCATATCTGTTGACTGAAAGTCAACATATCCAAACATTTAATCTCATCTCAGTAACCAGATGAACACACAGTTTCCATGAATAATAATGATCTTGAGGGCACCTCAGAATCCACTGAATGGCTAAATTCAGTATTTAATTATGGAATATGAGCTGGTATCTAAATATGCATGAGTTGGAATATAAATTTGGGTTAAATAATTGTCCTACAGCAGATGTATCCATATCCTATGAAGTAGGTCGACCATCTCTATAATGTGTTGTTCCAGAGCTGATGGAGACGTGACCCAAAACAGATGGGATTCTTCACAGAGAAAGGCAATTTACATGTTTCACCTAAAACTGAATTTCACTTCTCTGGCAAACAAGGAAGTAAAATTTTGGGGACTGCTGGAAGTTGAGTGCTCCTAGAAGACCTACTAATTCACTTCTAGAAATGGGAAGCATTTAGAAATGCATTATTCTCTTTCAGATTAAATTCACTACTTCACCAACTGACAGCAAAGCCTATGCACCAGTTAAAATCCATTTAAGCTGCATTTTCAGGGCTTAAGTGAGGCTTACATGATGCCTAGGTTTTGTGCTAGTCTTCTGCAGAGAGGATGAATCAGCCCCTTATGTAAACTAATCAGTTTTGATGTTCTCTCTTCCATTTAAAATCCGTGAATTATTAATCTTTATGTGTACAGTAACTTCTTGAAGCATATTTTATATGCAAATTCATAGTAACATCATAGAAACATCTATAATACAGACTGAAATAAATTATGAGGTATTGTGTAAGGGATCCTAGCCATTATGACCTATCAACTCAAAAATCCAATGAAATTAAAAAAAAATATATTATGCCCCTTAAACACATATTTACATAATAGACTGTAATGGCTCAGAAAAAAATCTCTTACAGCATGTAAATAATGCATGTTTTTAGATTTGTCTAAATACATATGCACATGTATTTACATATTAACATGACA
The DNA here is from genome assembly GCA_013398055.1 of Ifrita kowaldi. Taxonomy (NCBI): domain Eukaryota; kingdom Metazoa; phylum Chordata; class Aves; order Passeriformes; family Cinclosomatidae; genus Ifrita; species Ifrita kowaldi. Next base: position 82,115 of record VZRS01000903.1, on the reverse strand, counting down.
GGTTGCAAAGACACTAAATTAACTGGTTTGCATGGTCTTATGTTCTACATGAGTGTTTTTGAACACTTAGTAGAGAAAAAATTAAATCAGAGATACGTACCTTCTATTCAAGCAAAGAACTGATTTCCTATTCCTCCTGAAAAACTTAGCATTTATGCTCAACTTCAAATCAATATTCTTAGGCTTTCCAATAATTTATTGTTGATATTTTTAATTCAAGATCTTCATAGTACCTACAAGTTGACATACTACCAGCAACTCCACTAATCTACAACAAGAGGAGATGGTAGCATTTGCAGGTAAGAAATTCAGATTTAAACCCTGACATAAATTTAAACTGGCAATAGATTTTGTGAGTTGAGTTATAAAAGGTGGAAGATTGATGATTAAGTTGAATAGATATTCTGAAAATGTTGACCTTGCAAAAGCCGTAAGTTTGTGAGAACACATCTACTGCCTGTCACACTGCTTCAACATCACTTGTGTCTCATCAAAGTTTATACTTCTAATTCAGAAACCTAGAAACACTGAAATGCACATAATGTCTAGCTGAATGAGTAGTGACATGGAAGCCATTATAAACTCTTTAGCGAGCAGAAATTATTTGCATATTAAAGCATCTGAAACCACCCCTCTTTGCTTTTAGCCACTTCAACAAATATTTGGATCCCATGTCATCTAGCAGGTAGCTGGATAGATCAGAGACAGGCAGAAGAACCTTCTGTGACCCAATCTACAAGTCTACACAAGATAGTCTCAAAGGCCCGAATTAACACTTCCTATTGACTGCAGGTGTTGATGCATCACTTTAGCTAGGGACTGATAAGAAGTTTGTAGGATTCTGTGATGATAAAAATCCACTACTCACACCGTTAGTCCACTGAAAGCCTATCCGAAATAGCAATAATAGTGACAGTCAAGTATGTTAACGTCCACAATCATTGTAAATTGTAACTGTCAGTGGTCACAGACCTATCCCATGAAAACATAAGGTAACAATTTAACCTTATATTACTACTCTTAGAGAAGAATATTCATAGGAAACTAAAGTACTATGGGGATTATAACATATATTCTAAAAATAGAATGTTTTGGGATTCTTCCTTTTTCCTTTTTTTCCCCATAAATGGAGTATTTCCATATAAAGCACTGAGAGCAGAATTTTGCACTCAGTTTCCGTTGTTGAAATTATACCAGTCTCAATTTAGAGTTAGTGAAGATGTGCATAGTGATTTTAATTCTGAATGGAACACTGCAAGATACCAGGAAAGCAATAGTTTTAGTCTACAAATAATAGCATCTAACCACAGAGGAGAAAACGTACCCTCCCTCCTTACATATATAGCAAAAATAATGCTGAAATTGCAGGCGGTTGCTTATCTTTATGATCTGGACAGTGTGCCTCATTTTCATTTTCTCTCACACAAAGACATATTGAATGCGTAAAGACAGTTTTTTACAGTTTGAAAAGAGGAACAAAAGGAAGCTATATTATAAATTAATATGAGAAGTCAAAGATTTGTTGACTCAAGCTGTGTTAAGAAATATGTAATTTTGGACTCTCTTTTTAGAAAACTGCAATCTCATCAAAATGTCTTTTATATAAAAAGCAATATTCAAGTTTTTGGTTTTGCCAACGTGCACAAGGATGAGACATGCTACGGACATAAATTTTTGCTTGCTTATCTTACATTGTGTCAACTTATATTCACAATCCCATAAATCTATAATTGTTCACAATTTGAAAAAGCAATGGAGAAAGGGAAAAGTAAAATTAATACAAAGGAGACATTTAATTAAAGAGCTCATTTGATTATTCACTTTTTAGAAACACATGATGACAAATCTTCTGTATTATAAAACATATATTTTGCCAAGAAAAGTGAATCAAAATTATGATGTCAGCACAAAGAATGCATTCAAATATATAAAAATATTTGTGAGTGTAGGGACTCGGAACTGAAATTCCAAACCCTATGTGTTAGGAAGCTTACTTAGGTTTAGCCATTTCTTGGGGTTGGGTGGGGTGGTTTTTTGTTTGTTTTGGTTTTTAGTTTGGTTTTTGGGGTTTCTTTTTTTTGGGTATGTGTGTTTTTTTCTGAATTATAAATGACCACATGGTTCCTTGGAAAATCAAAAAAAAAAAATACAACAAATCAACAAAACAACAGGCCACAGACTTTAATTCTATAACTAAAACTACTGTATTACTGTATTCCTTCTGTATGTTCTAACTGCCCTCCAAATAATTACAGAGTGGAGACTTGGCTGTCATTCATGTGTATCTATTCCATTGTGTGAAGAGAGAAAGAAAATGGTTGCCCATACATTAGCACATCACCCATGGCTAGTGCAATGACAAGATAGATTAGGATGTATATTAAATCTCACACATGACTGCCTTTCTGTATCAAGGTAAAAAATACTTGCTCTTACATACATTAGGGACTAGTGTTGGGCTGACATCTACATTAATATTGACAGCATATCAACATTTTTTACATTAACTGAGTCAATAACTAGTCTAAACCTGGTAAAATTTAGATAACAAAAATGAAGAAAATATCTAGCAAGCAACATTAGATTCTTGTATCTAAGAAAAGAAAATTAACCCCCAAATACTACATTGCTTTTCTGAATTATCAATCCTACAGCAATACATCAACCAGTGTATACAGCTGTGACTTGGTAATCCAATCTCATTTGTCAAACAAGAATTCTAGCAGATAAGGAATGCTTCTAGGAAAAGAAAACCCTGCACAGACAATAACATAAATATTATATACATAGGAGGCTGATTATAAAAGGCTGGATTAGCATCATTGTATTACTTCACCTCCTAAACATTACTTTCACAGACGTGATGAAATTGCCAGGCAGTAATCCCACTTCCACAATAGCTGCTTGTGACAAATGCACACAAAACCTGCACGAACGCAAGACTATTTTCCTATTTTGCAGGGGAGTTAAAATGTTTATTTGTATTTTCCATGTTAAAAAACCTTTAAGTCAAAACCACTATGTAGGTTAGCTTAGGAAAGAGATTTCATTATTTACCTTTGCTGAAAAATCTCCAGTAAATGAGCAGTCGCTTCTCATTCAAAGCCAATGTCTTGGTTTCATTAATAATTAAATGTTGTTTTCCAATGATATCTAGCTATTTTATGCTCTTGTCTTTGAAATATATTATCTTCCAAATGAAGCTCAAAAAAATGCTGGCAATGTTTTTAAGGTGCCAAGCATTTTATAAGCATACATGTGAATGCCGGGAGATAAAAATGTTCATTCTCCCAGATTCACTGTACTCACAGCGAAAGGGGAGAAATGCTAGGAAATCAATACATAAAAACTTTTGGAACCAGCATCCATTGGCCAAAAACTGGTATGTAAATGTTCATAATTTCAATTTTAGCAATTAGGTTGCTACAGTTGGAAGCATCCCAGAATATTATTACTCGGCAGAAATAAAAGCATGAGGGAGCCATGCAAAGTTTTTAGATTTTAAACTCACAAAGGAACAACATTTCAAGTGCCATTCATCTCAGAACTCATAGAAGCTTTTGTTTAACCATCCTTCTCACTGAAGGCTACCTTTCCCCTCTGTTTTAGTGCACTGTGGAAGATGATGAGGGTTACAGTGATGTTCTTGACAGTCTTTACCTCCAAATGATCCCATCTTTCATTTATTCAAGTCCTTGAGAACAGGGATGAAACAGGCCATGAAAAACCTAGGCTTAGGGACATGAGCTCTTCCACCAGGCAATACTACAGGTAAACAATGGGCAGGAAGAAGAGGCCTCTCTCTACTGCTCTGCTAATGCTCTTCTAGACTCTTCTAGATAAACATATAAAAGAAAGAGATGCAGAGAAATGCCTGGCACAGAACGGAACTATCATTCTAGTGCTTGAGATGTTGACAGCATCCAAGCTGATTAATTGATATCAGTAAAGCCCACTGAAAAAGGTTAAAAGAACACTTTAACATGCAGTGATACTATTGTGATCATTAGGATGGCATATTTCTGTCTTTGCTAATGAATCTTCTTTTATCAGCTCAATAAACTAATGTAGGAGTGCAATTTTTCAATTACATTTTCATAAACAGATGGCAGAATTTAATAAATTAATGTTTATAATAATGGTACAGTTATGAGGCTTGCACTTTTATGTATTTTGCGCTGAAGCTTTTGATACTAAATCCCAATAATGCCAATCTCCTTAGTACAGAGTAGCTTCATGTTCCTGGGTTGCTGTATAATGATCTCTGATCTTTCACTGTAAAGATATGGGTGACTGTAGGTAGTAAGTTTAATTTATTAAATAACAGGGATTTTAATCTGTTTGTCATAGACATTTAAAAAAAAGGTTAACCTCCCTGATGATTATTCTTCTGAACTAAAACACACTGTTGCAGGGCAGAAATTATATTTAAGCGCTACTGCAGAATGCGTCTTTTGTTCCTGAATTTTATTTCTAACAGGGGCTAAATGATGCCCCATTTAAAACATTTTCAATTCGCAGAGTCCACATGTGGCCACATCCTAGGATTGCCAGACACAGTGTATGTTTCAGAAAGCAAAACCTCATAAATCTCCAGAAATTCCTCACATCTATTATGTTTACCTTCTGCTGCTGATGAGCCTGTTGGGCTCTGTACGGAGGAAATTACAAGCACTCCAGAAGATTTGGCAAGAAGATGCTAGAAGAAACAACGGGCAAAAAAAATTCTTAACTGAAGCATCACATCCAGCTTTGGCTACCACTTACATATTTGACATTACAGCTAGTAAAATGGAAATTCCATCATAATGGAATAAATAATTTTCAAAAATCCCTATCTGATTAGTGTTAGTTATGTCTGAAATTAAATGTGTTAAGCTACACTCAGTGTAAGTTATGGACTCCAGCTGAATTCTAACATTCATACTGAAATTTGGTCTGTTTATACACTTTTTGAATTAAGTACAAAAGGCAGTTGTATCCTAGGGCTTTTTTTGCCTATCATCTTCTGGCTCATTTCTATTAATCAATATTACAAAATGTCTTCCTTAACTTAATAGATGTTTGCAGACTGTGGTAACAGCTGCTAACTAGTAAGGAAATGCCAGCAGAAATATTTTACGGTCACACGTTCAAATACCACTGGAAATTTTTTTATAGTTAATGCCAACTGAAATGGTTACATTTTAGGCGTACTTTTCATAGTGATCAAAAAGTAATAGTTCAAAAGTGTCCCCACTTAATCCTTGACAGGGCCAAGGGCCAAAGAAAATCAAGTTAGTTAATCACGGGGAGAAAATGATGTTGCAAGTTTAAAATTTTGTCTGCTAAATAAAATAATTGTTAGCTGTGTTGCACATCCACATGCACACATCCTTGCACAACCGCAAACAACTCTGAAATAAATACCTGGAGTTCAGAAATTCCATTGAAAAGGACGGAAATCTATTCTGAAATTACCGGCAGAGTAACTGCCTTGATGTTCTCTCCCCGGGATCAGTGCCTTCCTACCTGACAACAGCAGGGGTGGAAGGGCTCATCCCAGCCTGGGCTACTGAACACCCTGAAGGATGGGTCACAAGAAGGGATTTTTATCAGAATCTTGTATGTAAACAATCTTAAAGAACTAGAAATGGTTGCTTCCATCTCTACACAAAGGGGTGAAAGTCACAGTGAGTCTTTCTTACAAAAGAGAAGCGGAGAAATACTTTGGATTATGTATGAACTGTATGACTGTACACCCTCCAAAAACAAGTCATAAGAGAGAACTATCAGGTTTTGGAAACTAAACAAAAGTCTGCTCTTAATCTGGTGTCTTAACCAGCTTCATAACCTTTGAGTATTCCTGCTTTTAAATCACCAAGGACAAGTCTGTCTGGCTAGTAGTACAGAAACATACAGTAAAATGGTAACCTGTGATACCAAAAAACAAAATATTTACAAAGCCGATATATAAAAGTCACATCTGACATAGCTGAAAGGAAAATCCATTCCTTTAATACACTTAGAACAATGAATACGATGTTGGTCGCTTTTTAACTGAGAGGCTCACAAGGTATTAATGCCAATTATTATAAATAAACCCGCATGCCTTGAATACTGCCATTACTGAGACTAACTACTGCCCAGCATTAATTATACCCACTAAACAATACACAAAATTTTAATAACATTCACTCTTATCTTCATGAAAATCACTACAGTGCCTTTATAACCTTTAGTCCCAAATGCTTTTGGAATTGTTTGGCATTTTGCCAGGACAGAGCTTGAGAAGGCTAGATAAGAGCCAACAGTTAAAAAGAGAGTTTTTTATTTTCCATTCTAATGAATAAAAACTGCTAAACTAAGGAGCGTTAGCAAGGGACTTATAAAAGATATGGCATAGGTTATTAAAACACTATCCTTATTACAAGAATTTTTCCTCACTGATATCATTTGGCTTATTGAATGAGTTAACCTTTTTCTTTCTCCACCTTTTTTTTTTCTCTTCCCCCTTCCCCCTTCCTCCCCCTCTTGCAACTGCCTAAAACCAGGAGACTGACAACTGATTGTACAAGAGATTATTGGTAAAGTGAATTAGACACGCAACATGCAGTCCTACACTTGGGCTCACTACCGGAGAAACAAGACCTCGTGAGGACATGCCCTCTCGTGGCACTGCCAGAAGGCTTTTGCCGGGACTCAGACTGACAAGGACCAGTGAGGATGTGCACGGACGAGTGAGGCCATTTACTCACTGCCGAGCGTCCACGGGCAGCGGCAAAGCTGAGTCCCCAGTGGCTGCTGGCAT
>VZRS01000903.1:25325-70325 GCA_013398055.1 Ifrita kowaldi | reverse complement strand
ACTAAGCAGAATAAACATAATTTCCTTGCTGTTTTGCAATTCTGGGGTTAAAGTTAATGTTTTTTATCAGTCAAATACCTCTGAATAAGGTTGCATTCAAATCAAAGGACATGGTATCTGCAGTAGATAATAGTAAAAAATTTATTGCTAGGTGCCACTTATGAAAAAATTTAAAAGTCTAGAATAATAAGCTGAAATTGCTACCCCATAACAATTATTCACTGGCCTAAGTAAAGGCTAATCTGTAGGCATCATTTTTACCAGATGCATTCGCACTATAAAAAAGCCAACACCTTAACTGGCACTAATTTGCTGCTTCATGAGAGTTTGAGATATGGGGAATACACTGTCTCCCTCCTTCCTAGAGATACTGGTCACAAGTCTCAGTGTGAAATACAGTATTTTACAGCAACATTCTATCTATCCATTCCACAGATAAAGGGAAGATTTTGGGTTCTAAGTTTGTCCATTCTTTGCCTCTGGTGGTCACTAATTTCGTATGTATACACAATTAACAAATATTCCTCTAAAATACACCAGATTTTGATAGTCATATAGTTTCACATGCCCAGTAAAATCCTGGGTTTAGCCAAAGTGTTTTGCATAACTACCATTACCATTATTAGACAGCTTGATAACTATATATCTTTCTAAGTACACTGCTTGTTCATTTAAATGAAGTTTGTTTTATGAAAATCCTCAAATTCCTTGAAGACTGCAAAAGGCCTATGTCAAAAGACACATTTTTTGCTGTTTTTAATAAAAACATTGGCAAAATAATGTTTTTTCAGAAACTCTGACTTGGGTTTCTGATTTATAGAGTATACTTTACCATTCTGAGCTACTCAGCTCAGCAAGTGGTTGTTCAGAGACTGCAAGACTTGAAATGTCTGTGGCGTGATATAAATTATTTTGATCCTCCCTTGAGTATTTACTTAATTTCTCACCCATTTACTGTACTTCACATAAAATGGCAGAAGCGAGATAGAAACTATTAGAAAGCTGGAAATACTACCAAGAACTTTAACCAGCTCTAGGAAGTTAGGATACCTGCAACAGAGGCAGTCTGCTGATAAACTACTTTGCTGTGCATGTTTCTGTCTGTTATCTCTGTTTTCCTAAATCCAACATGCAAAGTAGCAATCCCATACACATAGCAGCAGATACTTATTGAATAAAATATTAAAAGTGGTTCAACAAGGAGATTACAGAACTGTGGTGAACCTTCTTATAAAATAGCCACCTTCTCTATCTGTAGCTTTTTTCCCCCCTAACAAAACAACATAGAATTGCATTGATCTTCGTTACTGTTTCCATTTTTTTTCCTTAGTTAAAATCATCTCTTTCACTCTTTCTAGCCACTTATGCCTGCAGGATGAATCTATACACAGATACACAGCTGTCATCATATCTCCAAATCCCTTCCACACACAAACCCACTGTCACCAGCTCTGCCAGTGTAGACCTGCAACTTGTTGATGAAGTGCTCTTGAAATGCAACACTGGAAAAACCTAACCTCAGGGACCTGCTCTCCCACCCTTAGGTTTTGCAGGCTGCGTCTATCCCCAGTGTAGTTACAGTACCTGCACCTACAACACTGTGAATGGATATATTAGAACTTGGGCTCTTTTCTTTCTCCTTTAGTAAGGACTTGAACCAGCCTTTTTGGAACTCCAGCTTACTTTTTTTTCTTCTGTAGTTGAACAGTATCTTTAAAATCCATCTCTCTCTTTAAATAAATGCACACAGAAATAAATACGCTGATAAGAAAAGACCTATGAGGCTGCCACTGTCAAAAAGCCTGTTTAAGAGGCTTACTTGTTTTATTCTACAGCTAACTGCAATTCCAACCTTTTTTAGCCGTGATGAGAAATAGGAAACTTTAATAGCCTAGTTCTGGTCTTAAAAGCTGTGCGTGTGCACCAGCATATATGTTTTAAAAATTGGAAACCTTTACATGAACACAGTACATCAAAAGCTGTTTTAACAAGCTGTTTTAACAAGGTATTAAGATGCGTATTCAACCGAGGAGGTGGAGACTCAAATTCTGCAAATTTATGAACACAAATGTAGCACAAGTACTGTTAAGAAAAACGAAGAGTTTGTACATCCTTTCTGAATATTCATCTCAACTTAGACTTTTCACTGTGAGCTTACTCCTTTATTTGTAACCCTTAATTTGATTGTTAGAGAAAACAAGTAACTACTGCTTCATTCAATATTGCTTGGACATACTGGATTATTCCCTTGCAATTCTGGTCTTTTGCATCATTTTAGCTTAAATATATAGCCAGGCTACTTGACCTGAAGAGTCTCTGTCTTAATAAGTGCATTGCTAATATATATAAGCAAGGGTGAAAAAAAACCCCAAACATGTTAAAGCACCATTATACTAGTAGAACCTCCTAAATGAAATATTTATTTCATTATGAACTTCCATTTCTGTTCTTTATCAAGCAACAAGTTATAAGACTTTGAGACAGGTTCATCTACCACTAGAAAAATGATCAGTGTTAGAGAGAACATTCATTTGTATTGACAGCTTTGCTGAAGGTCAACAAACAAGTATATTTCTGTGCTGATTAACAGACACTTTTATAAAGTAAAAGAGAATGCAGTAGATCCTTTCATTTTCATAAAAATGAATTTTCAATGGCATTAGTAACTAAAAATCTCTGTTAGTTCCATCTATATTAGAAACATTACTGAAATACATATTTCTCCATTTTTTCCCCTATCAATATGTCAATGCACGTACTTATACTCTGTAGTAGATGGTGCGACATGAAAAATTATAATGGATAATATCCACATATTCTCCGTTCTGTGAAGGACACAGGCAAGGGAGATATGGTTCTCTAGAAGCCTGTTTGTATTAACTCTAGGTAATAAACATGCATTTGGATGTAAGAAATAGAACACTGGCAAAAAGGCTGAGGCAACTAGGACTCAGTTGACTTTCTAGACTCACCAAAAGCAGAGAAAACCAGCTGGATACAAATCAAAAGGTCTGCAGCACCCACACACGCCTGGAGCAACAGCTGTACTTATAGAAGGACTATCAGCGACTGTTTAGTCCTTTTGCACCTGATTTCAGGAGTCACTGTTCCAAAAGACAGTATTTCCTGTATTTCTGCTTCTGCCAAAGACAGCCTTCTTCCACAAAGGCAGACTTAGGTAAAAGGGTAAGTCAAGTCACCTATACAAATTACAGAGTAAGTTACCAAGTTTCATTAATCAACTACTTTAAAGTGGGGCATACACATTAGCATAAAGATAGATAGATAGATAGATAGATAGACAGACTGACTTACACACATATAACGTGACCTTTGATTGGGTGGCTGAAAAATACTCAGACTGCAAATGTCCAAAAATCTAAGCATACAGGTAAGCATAAGTGTGTTTTAAAATTGTCTTTTCTTCTGGTTAGACTTCTTTCAGCTACCGTGTCAGGAAAGAAAAATAACACATCCTGCTACAGATCACCTTCGAATGAACTGAACCACTTGGGCTAGGGGCAGTTTATTATGGTTAATTTGGTGCCAAGATGTCATGGTCAATGAAATACCTGACCCAGAAAAAAAATGAAATTAACATGTTTGGTGTGCAAAGATACTTGGTTAAACAATAACTACTGTTCATTTTACTTGCCTTATATGGAAACATGAAAATTAAAGCTGAAAAAGACAGTAGCGTTCATCCATCCGTGCAGAATGACTTCCTATTATATGCTTCAAAATTCATTGTCCAGTCTCATTTCACTATGAGAGAGCTTCCAATTACTATACCTATTCATATCTATTATTGTTTTATGACATGCCTAAAGCTGTGTGCAGTATTACCTCTTATCAGAGTCTCTAGAAAGGGGGCCTATCCCATTTCTAGTCTATAACATGATGCAAGCAAGAACAAAACTGTTGGGGGGGCGGGGGGTAGTTGCTTCTTGTATCATATTGCAAACTTGTACCAAATTTGCTGCCTGCTATCACCCCTGTCTTTTTTTCAACATCAGTTCTTTAAAAGCATCTTTCTCTTGCTGAATACCTGTGTTTTACATTATTATTTCAGCAGATGTATCAGATTCCATTTGCCAGGTTGAATCCCATTTTGTGATTTCCTCTCCATATTTCTAACCTGTCCTCACTTTTTATATCTTTACACTCTGTCCTCGCTGGTGTTGGCAACACCTTCCAGTTTTAGTACGAACTGCAGATTTAATAAATGGTCTGTTTACCTCCCCTTTGTTAATCACATGATCAACTAATTAAGTATGCCACTCACAACTGCAGAAGGCCTCTAGACACCGTACTCCACTCCCAAAACACAACTTGATCTCCAGCAATCAAATGACAAATTCACATGGCGAAAAGGGCACACCCATGGTCATTTAAACTGCCCAACACCTTTTTCAAAATTCTGTATCTATCCCTTCATTTAAGCAAAGATCTGTGAGGCTGTTTCCTCCATACTATTTTCTTTATTAAATCACAGTTTCCAAGTATTTTTTCCCTGATTTTCTGTACTGAAACTCATTTATTCCCCTCTCTACATCATATTCTCTGGAAACTGCATTCCTGTGTTTCCTCAGGAAGTGATCCAAGGTTCACTTGGGCCTCCAGCAGCCATGTTCTCCTCCATGTTTCTCAAAGAGCTGGAAAAAGTGGAGGGAGTTCCACTAGATGGCATGGTCTGTCCTCCTTCTTGAAACTTCAGAAGCCGCTGGGTACACCCTCTTGAGACCAGGGACTAGGAAAAGAGAGAGATTGAGACTACCCACCCAAGGAATCTATGGGAAAGCAAGTCCAGAAGACCACTTCTGTTAATCTTCATGTTCACTTTTGTTTCCATACTGTGTGTGTGCACAGCTCAGGAACAAACTATGTTCAAGAACTCTTGGAAGCACAGCTCCATCTCATCATCTCCACGTGAGGCAGTCAGAGGGGCCAGGCAGCAGGGAAGAGGCAAGTAGCACCTGCCTGGACATTCCTGGCCTCCTGAAAATGCCTTTGGGCTAAGCAAGTGGAGACAAGAGAAACCATGGGGTAAAACCTTCAGCGTCAGAGCAATAATATTTGTTATCTTATTTATTAATCATTGTTATTACTTCAGATAGACCACAAATCTTTATGCAATCATGAAGACGTGCACATAGAGAATGAACCAAAAAAAAACCGCCCCAACCCTGTATTACTACTCTTCTCATCCTTCTAACCACTCTACTTTTAGGTCATGTTTGAATAAGGCATATCAAGTTGAAAATTAAGCTGTTTTGGGGTAAAGATTGTTTCTTGCAGCTTCAGTAAAGTTCCTATCGCACCACTAGGCTTTAAAAACAACAACAGGCAGGCCTATGGTAATTACCAGAATTACTTTTTTTTTTCTTTTATTAAAGATTGGTATTAGACTTGCTTTTTCCCAATCTTATGATAATTTCTCAATTGTACTTTACTTTTCAGAAATAATTACTAGTGATTATGTAAGTTCATTATCTATGTCTCTTAAGACCATACCATGCTTATCATCCAGACCTGCTGATTTACTTTATTCCATTTTTTTCTAAGTATTGCCTTACTATTTTTTTTATCAACAACTATTTTGAAAAGGTCTTAATTACTTGAGCTATTATGTCCTTACTCCTTTTATTTTTCTTGTCAAAGACTGATTTTGAAAGTAGCTCAGTGCATCAGCCATTTCAGAACCAGCTTTCATTTTGTCACCCTCTTCATTTATTACTGAGCTTAGTTTTTCATTCCATTATTTCTTTTTTTCTCCAATACATTTGAAATGCTATTCTTATTTCCCCTGGCTCTTTTGGCTAGTATTAACTCATTCTGCTTTTGCATTTCTTTTAACTTTTCCAAGTCTTAAAAGAGTTTTAATTTTCCTGGTTGTTTCCATCTTTCATTTTTGCCTTGGGAGAGATCTGGCTTCCACAGATCTTTGAGCAGCCCCTGGTGAAACTACACCAACTTCTTATCCCATAATATTTTCATATTTCTAAAAGCTATAGTTTAGTGCCTTTCAGAGAGGCAAGTCACAGCTGGAAAATGTGATTGGGAATATCTGATTGCTATTTTCAATTCTGATTGAGCTGTAAAACATAATAAATTATTTGACAATCCTGTGACTCAGTTTCTCCATCACTGTAACCTGTATATTATCTATGTCTTCAGAGGACTGTGCTAACACTTATTTAATATGAATATATCCTCTGACTTTCTCAAGTATCATAAACATGGAAAATCTTGTGATCTTATAGGGTTCTACAATTAAGATTCTAAAGGGTAGAAATAGGCCAAATTCCTCTCTTTCACACTGAACACCTTAAAGCACCTACAAAATCAGTCTAGCTCAAAGAAACAAAAGGCAGGATTTTCCTCAGGTATTATATATGAATCAGATTTTAAACACTCCTTTATGTTCATTAGGTGCAATTTTCTATCTGATTAGCTCTGGTTGGCTGCAAAATATGCAAATACCTAACATGTTCGGCCATTTCCTCTATTTACAGAAATATAAAAAGATGTTGCTCTAGATTTGGTGTGTTTTACAATATTATGGATAGAAAAGACATATTCTGGTAAAATTCCACCCATCAGAATTCAGTGCTCTTTGTAAAAGAAAAAAATTACTACTTGCAAGGCCAGCAGTGGAACAAAAAAACAGCCCTCCCAGCCCTGAATTGCAAAGCAAACAATGAAAACAATTTGCTAATAATTTGTCAAATTTCTAGCTTTGTTGCCACTACTAAATGCTTAAATGTGTGCACGAGTATGACAGCAGCAACTGACACAACATTTTTATGAAAGAGGAAAAAACAATGGGACCATAAAATCCTGTGTTTTAAAAAGGAAGTCAAGAACAGCAGAAGTAGTCCCAGAAATTGAGTCAGTTCTTTCTTACTTTCATCTCTTCCTTCTCTCAACTCCAGCTTTGGAAGGAAAATAAAGCCGAAATTGAAAAATTAAATGCTAATTTTAAATATATGGATATCCAAATCCCCTATGTTCAAAAAAAACCCCCGATGAAATTAGTATACCTCAGTGAAAATAAATGTCCTGATCACTTTTTCCCTCTGGAATTCTCTGCTTTTCCAGGTGCCTGCAGTGAGATCTCTAGCAATAATGGAGTAGTCCAATCTTTGATACTTAATTGTACTGGATTACTGTTTGGCAATGAACCAAGTGGTTGGCCTGGGGACAGATCATTTTATTTAACGGCTCATCACCAGAACCTCACCAGAATGCAAACAGAAATCACTATTCTGCTGCTGCCAAGAGACTGTAAGAACACAGGAGGCTAATCAGCCTGGGAGACACTCATCTAATGACATACACAGGTAAGCGTCCACTTAAAAAAATGAAAGGCAAAAGGCCAGAAAAAAGGCCAAAAAAAAAAGGCAAAAAAAAAGGCCAAAAACTTGAAATTATGAAGAACCAGAAAAGCACAGCAAAGAGACACTTTTATCTAAAGGGAAAATCAACTAAAATCAAAACAAGTAGGTTTTTTTTTCATGGTTAATTACCATTACACTTACAATAACTTGTTACTTATTGTTTGTGTAATTTAGGCTTGAGGGAGCAATATGTGAAAAGTCCTCTCCAAAAAAGCTTCAAGGAAATAATTTATGAGAGCTCACAGATAAGAGCCTTTAGATTTGACATTTTGATTTCTATAATAAATTGTTTTAAAAGTAAAACATCATGTAAATTAATTCATCCCTCAAGCAACATGTAGAAAATGCCTCAGACATGTTTCAACAAATGTTCAGTCTTCAGCTATGTTCATTATAATGTTCTACTATGATAATAAGTGCTCTGTAAATCAATAAGTAAAACTACACAGTGCCCAATTTAGAAATGCAGCTTCCGTCTCCTCTTGTCCTTAGCAGAAGCAAATGGCTTTAGTACTGTTGTGTCCTGTCCTCCACTGTGACTGCAGAAAGATTATGAAAGGCATTTTGTATGACTGGTTACAAAAGACACACAGCAGGGCAGTGAAAAGTTTTATGGGGGCTGTAGCAAATATCAACAGTTTACAGGGAAGGAGAAAAACATGTGTCAAAAGTGATTGTTTTCATCTCCAAGCAATGAGGTGAGTGAGGAAAAGAAACTAAAGCCTATCAACTAGCAAAATTCTAGTTCTTTCTTTGCCCCCTCCTAATTAGCAGCCAAGTTCTTTACTATTAAATGAGATTTCCTATTAGGCTTTCTGGAAAAATTCACCGTCTCTTCTCTTTCTTCTTTCTTTTTCTTTTCTTTTTTTTTTTCTTTTCTTTTTAATGCCTCTCCACACAACCTTTTCAACTTTTGTTTCATTTCCATGCAGCAAAGACACAGTTCAGACAAGGGGTTTGATACTGCAGACCTAGTGAGGAAGAAGATAATTTGTTTCTTGCCACCAAGTTTTTCAGGGATACTAAAGAGATAGGGGTCAGCCTGACTCCTTTGACTTTTCCATCTCCTGCTAGTCTTCCTCTTTCATAGGTGCTGCTCACTGCCAGGTCAGTAGGGTTTTTTTCCTTTAGTACTAGATACACTCCAGATTGAAGGTGCTTATGTAAACAAATAGACTATAAAGCACAACAATGAATTTGTAACACAAACACTAAAAAAAAAATTTAAAAATCTGATATAAGCAACTGTTGTGCATACGGTTTACTACAGCCTTTTCTTAATCAAGATGTTTGCAGAAAAGCCTGACACACAGATACTACAAGCATACATAATAGGAAACATGTTAATATCTTTGCAGATACTGAATTTCTGTAGAACTCTCTGCACTAACCAAGTAGAAAACAGCATCAGGTAACCATGTGATGAAATATAACTCTGTGTTGTCATATGCTTACACGTCTTAGTGCACATACACAGGAGGAAGTATGCATTTTATGTGCATGTACAAACAAAAGATCCATGTTACAACACATGGCGTGTCCTGACTCTCCAGCTGTTGTATTAAACTTGACCATGTTAAATATCATAGTTGCTGTGTCATCCAGACAAAATAAAGAGTTGAAGTGATAGGCTGCAGAAGGAAGCACATATTAAGAGTTCATAGATGGGACCCTAAAAATACACGTTTATAGTAAAAGCAATCAAACATACAGAAGCAATGATCAGGATCACTGAGCAAAATCTTGCATAGAGCAATGAAGAAATATAGGAAACAAATTGCCTTCTGGCACTACCAATAGTAATATCATAAAGATGATAGCTATTTTCTACAAATAAATCTAAAATGACCTTTTGGGCCACATACAGTCTGTGATAATTTGTAATTTACTTTCCTTGATAATCATTTCACTGGAGGTCTGAATTTTCCTTAATTTACCATATAGGATGAGTTAAGTGCAAAGACACCAAGAAGCAGAGACAGCGAATTAGCTGGGGTTAGAAGCAAAAATTCTATTAGGCAGCTAATTCTTTGAACATTGGGCCACGTAACTTTAAATTACTTAAACATCTGTACAAGAAACAAATAAATCCTGAGGGGTCAAATCCTGCAGTCTTTACTGAGACAAAATTCCCATTGACTCATGGGATTTGACCCTTAGTTGGGTATATGCACAGGTTCAGACCATCTTTTTCAAGCTCAGATGGGGAAATTCTCTTTGGAGCAGAGAAGTCCTCAGGGAAAGGCTTTCTGATACCACAAGCATCCAAGACACTAGTCTGGGCTAATCACTAACAGGTTAGCATCTCTGAAAATAATACTGTCTAACAGCAGAGGAATGTGTAGTCTGGTTCTCATAAAATTTCAAACCTGGGACAAAACAGAGGAATCTGGTACAGCTACCTCTTTTTTCATCTGAATTAATAACACATTATCAGTTTGGTAAGAAAATATGAACTGTTATTATCAAGCTTCCAGATATACAATGAAACTTGGAAGCAAATGTAGCAGTAAATATTTGCTACAGCTTAGTCGCAGTAAATACCAAACCGAATACTTATTTTTTTCAGCATTGTTTCACTTTATAAATACTTAATGAGTTATGTTGTAAAACTGTAAAATAATTCTAATTTCGAACATCCTTTGAAAAATAAAAAAAAAATGCTACCACAGCACAGGATAGTCAGTAAGTCTATTCTCAAGAAAATACTCCCTCCTTCCTTCAGGAAAGACAAGAAGTTCCATGGCAGACAAAGGTAAAGGCCAAATTCTAGTATCTCTTTGTTTTAAAAATAACTGACACAAAATTTGACCCAGCTTATCAGTATTTCATGATTTTTGCCTGTTATTTTCCAAAAAACAGTCAGTAATTTTTTTTTTTTTTTTTGAGGGGTGGATTTTCAGCTTTAGAAGCTCAGGTTGAGATAATACAGGCCAAGTTTTCACCAAGAATAAACAAAGCAGACTAGCATCTGAAGGTGCTCAGCAGCCCTGTAAATGCAGGTGTAAGGTATATGAACCAGTGCATCCACATTAAGCAACTCTTTTTCAACAGCTGGTACAAAGTCCTGGCAAGCTTTTGCTGGCCACCCTACCAGGCTGATAGATTTATGTATTCATCCACAGGAGAAAGAGCCCAGGGTAGCAGATGCCCGCAAAGCGAAGGGGAAGTTTGTCACCTGGGGAAAGCATGCAGAGATCAGAGGATCCAAGTACTGCTGCAGAAACTCTGCTCCCGGCAGGCGTCTTAATTCCACTTACAGAAGGTTCTCCCTGGCTACAATGTCCTGAGGACCCACAGACTTGAATTTTTCACAGTCCTATTCCTTTTGCTTGGGAATCCTTACAGAATTACAGGGAATGGTATTATTAAGCATCCTTAGCTATCACACATCCAACACGTGTCCAATGTCTCCCCCAGGAGAGATCCTGGATGTGCACAGCAATCAACTCAAAGCCTCAGTGTTAAAAGGGTTGGTCTGTACTGGGTCTCCATGTCTCAGAAAGGACAGACCAAAAATTTCAGAAGCACGTCTGCAAGGATGCAATGCACAAATATCAGATCTGGTAGAGAAAGAAACTACACAAGGGAAGCAACATTAAAAGCATGTTCTGACAGAGATAAATATTTTTTTCATATTTAAAGTTATTTTAAAATAGTAGATGTTTTTCTTAAGTATCTATTCCTGATTATTACATTGGTTTAACCTACTGAAAAGTGAAATAGACTAAAGTCCCTTCCCATAAACAAAATGGATTGAAAAAATAGTGATGGCAAGTGAATCCCACTTTATCACTCTGCCTGGAATTTCTATTGCAGAAACACAAAAGTCTGATTTATTTTTAAAGCATTTTAAACACATACCAACATTACTTGGAAACAGGCCAGGTAAAAAAATTCCATCAGAACTGACACCCTACAAACACATGTTACCAGTAACCGCTATTGAGCCTAAAGAAATAAATGAAATGCTATACCTTTGGCAATGCAACACTTGGCACTTTGTCAAAGATTCATAGCAGCAAGGTATATATCTACTTTAAATATACAGTAAGCTCAGGACTATGTATTAAACACATGCACTTCCCCTCCCCCACCTTAAGAGAAGTCTTTTGTCTGCACAACTTTTAAAGTTATTTAAGGTCTTTTTTTTAAAACAAAACATTGTGCTACTTGTATTCCATAGCTGACAAAAAATCATGGCTATGAATTCTCAAAAAATCTAATCCTCACAAGAACAAGCTTTACCTGACTGTTATTCAAAAAGTCTAGCTTAAAAAACAGGAGAGGAAGAATATCCAGAATAGGTGATCATACTTTGAGGTGAGAGAATACATTCTTGAAAATGTTGCCTCTAACAGAAGTGAGAGGTTTAGTAGGGCTCTGGCTCTGGATATCTCTACCAAATCATGGCCTGAAAGGATCATCATCTTTAGCAGTCAATTAAGTAAGACGAAACAACTGCAAATTTAATATAAACAGGAGTGGTTTCTAGGGTTAAAAAGCTATCTACAATACCCGTGTTAGCCCCATCTTTACCTGCCCCATAACAAGACAACCTCAAACAAACAGCAATTCTCCAACAGCCAGTGATGTTTCTGTAAAACACTACAAAGCACACTTAAGGAGTGTTTTACATCAAGCACATGGGTAGACTTAAAATACCTCAAGATCTTCTTTTACCTGGGGGTAATTTAGACTCATAGTTATTACCAGAGTGATTCAATGGGAGGAAAAATAAATACTAATAAATAAAAAAGACATGTATCTTTTGAAAATAAAGCTTTTACTCAGTTGCTAAAAATGTAAACTCACCAAAAGACAGAGTAAATTTCACCTCTCTTCACATGTACCTTTTGTGCTGGCATTTGAATACTACATGTGGAATACAACTGCTGAAGTCAGGAGTCAAATGTTCCATTTGCACCTTCCATTAGCAAACATGCTGAAAAAAAATTCCTATGCCACTGCTACGACATGTGCAGGCACGACAACTAAGATTTTATGGCAAAAGATACAGGCTTGCAGGACTTTAAGCATATTTGAGGGGGATTGCATGAGGACCAGTAGATGAAATCACATGCATCTGTGGTGCTGAGGAGAGGTGTTAATTTTAAAATCTGTTCACTAGCCTAAAGGTGCAAGGGGGGATGGCCTTTCTCTTGCTCAGCTTCTAACAGTAAATGATATCACCTTTTAGGAATTTTTTTCTGGTAATGAAAGCCATGGTGGGCTGGGGAGAGAGAGTAAGGGACATCTGGATCCTCTTCTGGAATGACAATTAGGCAGTGGTCCATGTTAACAACAGGCGGCCAGTAAAATCACCCGGGCTCATGCATCACATATAAAGTGATTACCTTCAAATATTGATTTTACAGCAAGACTAGTCCCAGAGGTTATAATGGTTGTTGCTTGTTTCTAAGTGGACAGTTTTTGAGCACTGGAAGTGAACTCTGCAAGGAGCTATTACTCCTCGAAAAATATTTCATGCACTTTTGGTGGTTAGTGCCATGGAGACTATCCCAACAATCAGAGTGTCTAAGGGATTAGAAGAAATTATTAGGCCAAAGTATTTTGTTGTTGCTTGCTTTCCCTATCTTTTATGTCACAGTGACTTTGGACGTTTTGCTAGGAGACTTAAAGTTCTCCAATTACTCTAATAAGGCCAGTGAGTCATACAGCTCTCCTACTGCCTGAAGAAAGTGGGGTTTGGATAAGTGCTAATGATGTAAGGCTCGAGACAGGACAAGGTTACAGTGGCTCACCACAGCATGTAGGGATATACACAGATACATCCTGGGGCTGGATGGACATACCTGCTTTGAGGCTTTTACACTTGTAATCTATGGATATTTGGGGATATAGCACATCCAGAAGTCAGGCATGAACATGACTGCTTTTTGGCATAGTTGTGTGTGCTTCTGTGTGGCACTCGCACTGCTGTTTATTCTCTTCCTCCAGAAAAAAAAGTTACCTGAATGCAGCCTTTCCCTAAATCTGTGAAAAATCTGAGATGCCTTTGAGAGATTTGTGTCTTTACAAATGCCTGTGACAACCTGAAGCAGCCAAAGCTAGCTTTGGACCAGGGTTTGGTGCAGAGCTTGGCTCCATCACCCAGCTGGGTCCCATCTGAGGAACCCACTGTATACTCTGCCCTAATGCCCTCTCTAAAATGAGCATCTCTTGTGCATTTCCCTCAACGGCTACAGTAATGTTTTCTACTTACAGCCACTTGTGAAGACCACTGAAAAATGGCAGCTAATGCTGAAAGCAGCTGCCCACTTATTTAGCAAATTTTCCTGTAGATAGCACTTATGCTCTTGACACTGCAGCTGCTACTAGTTCCTATCTACGTGAATCTTTAAGAATTTCTTTAGATGAGGATTTCTAACACATCAAAATATGTTTCCTAGCACAACTTAAAAGACTTTAACCCAGCTAGGTTAAGTTAAACCTTCAGAGAAAGCTTAGGTTTTACCTTGACCAGGTTCTAAAATGAAAGTTTATATTGCTTGGTTATGTCATGCTTAAATTGTCCTAGCTAACATGTTCTCATCAAAGCTATTAACTAAAATATTGGTATCTACACACTGTCTCAGTTTCTGCCTCTCCCTCCTGACTGTGTCTAACAGCAGGTTCTAGGCAAGCTTTATAACTCTGAGCATCATGAGCTGGTGTCAGTGGAAGTCCGTCGACCACAGTGTCCAATTGCTATAACAAAAAGTTCTCTGGTTTCTGTGAGGTACCAACACCATCGCGGTATCAGCCATACTCCCACAGAAAATCGGTTGAGTTGAGAAATCTGCAGAATTTACTTCATCATTTTGCTTTATGCAATTTTACAAAATGTTTTTTAGTTCCAACCACTTGGGCTTAAAATATTGCAAGGACGGAATAAGGAAAAACTTCTTATTTTTCCTTTAAAAAAAGAGAAAGTATTTTCAGTTTAGAAACTCAGAACAGCATGTGTTATACTGGCAGTTACCTTTATATTGAATATAACGCAAAATTGCAACCTTTTACTGTCTGATGACCGTTCCTGATTATTCCATAAAATACAACTAATTTTTTTTAACTACTGTTGGTCTGTTAGATACATTTGGATACCCCCACACTTGGGGTATATCCATACATTAGACAGCTCACTTATTTACCCTAGTACATATCACTTTAATTTGAGCTAACACCACTGAAATATATAAAGAATGTCCCTGACACTCAGATGAAAGATTTGACTGAAGCATCACAAAAACACGTTGAGCAATCAACACCAACACACAGTTAAAATAGATTCTATTTTTGCATAGGAGGACATTGCTGCTGACATCTTAAGCCTAATATAACATGAAATTAGCAGAAAACATCAAGAAAAATCCACCTCCAGGTATGTCATCTGTAACAGTGTGTGATCCCCTAGATATACTCCATTAGCACAGACAAACTTTTAGAAAGTATAATATGATCTTTGATGGAGGGACTAACTGTCCCCTATTCGATATTCTGATGCCTGTTGAAATATGCTAGTAAGCCTAGAAAAAATACAAATTGCCAAGATGACTTATTGATATGCGAAGTCACCATTGTAATGGGCCTTCAAATACTATATATGCCTCTTGGCTACCTTTGACAATAGGATAGCATGTAATATCTTTTTCCTGACCTTCCTTGCTGAGTACTTTCAAAATCTTTCAGGTGCAGATCAGTACAGCAGGACTAAATCTCTTGACAATTGTTAGGTCTCTACTGGGAAGTAATGAAGATGAAACTGTACTTTTACTCTGTCGTATGGTCTTTCCCATTCAATACAACTGGGGAAATTATTAAAACGTGAAATTTATTGTAAAATCCAGATAGTTTCCGGCCTTTACAAAAGTGTTATGGAATGATAAGGACACAAATCAGCTTCCCACTCTTATAAGGTCTAAGGAAGGGCCAGACATAATAGCAAGCTTCTATCTTTAAGGTAAAATGCCCATTTTTATTTTCCTCTGAGCCACTTCGAGGCCAGAAAGCATCCAAAAGACAGAGAGACAGAACTGTGAACCGAGTCATTTGCTTCCTCAATATTTCTCAAGGGAATTCATCCATAAATAACAATTAAAAGGTTTAGGTGATTCCTGGCAAACCATGTGCAGCAATCCAGTGCAACTACTAATGCCGTAACAGAAACAAAGCTGCTATGTAGGATTTTTATTTACCTTTATATTTCTCAGGCTGTGTTTCAGCTCTCACAGTACCCTCACTGATCCATGTTCTGACAGCTGTATCAGTTCGGGTCGCACCTCACTCTCCAAAGGACATCAAAATACTCGAAAGATTTGTCACAGAAGAAAGTATTCTTTGTAAGACTATTCTTGTCAGAATATGGTCCTTGGATGATGACTCACTGGGCAGGAATGCGGTGCATTGCTATTATTCATTTACCATTTAATGACACAGACTTTTAAAGTACAGCTCATACTAGAGTGTTCTAAATCCTCAGTACGAAGAAATCTCAAATTAACTGAAAATTATTTGAGACCTTCAAAGTGCCATGTTAGTTAAAATCAGCAAAAGCAGAGAAAAGAGACATGCAGATAATAAAGCAATCAATAAGACAGCCTGATTGAAAAATGTTTTAGGAATGGTGATGTCAAAATAAACTTTTTTAAAAAATCTTATCTATATGGGCATTCAATATAAATCTAATTGGGTCAAGTATTTTAATTGCACTTTACATTGCAAGTATTAATACCAAAAGAAGACTATTTCACAAATCCATTTTTTGCCAGTTTTTCATATTTCATCTTTCATTTTGATCTGATTCCTTAATACTGCATAATTCATTTGTAGTGGTTGAGATATCCTACTTGTTTATAACTGCAGAATGTTTAATCTTTATAAATACTCTCTCTCTCTTTTCAAATTCTGTACTTTGAATATATCCAGAAGTTTCAGGAAAAGCTTAGAATGAACAGATCAAAACTGATCTGTGGTACCATAACCAATTGATTTCTGTTAATGCAAATTCCATTCACTGATTTTTGAAAATAAACATTCAATGACTTTTTCCCCATTATCAATGTTTGACATGACACTCAAGGATACATTTAAATCAGACACACAGAACTCTTGGACTGATGTAAGAGTGTTAGGTTAAACTCATTTTTTTAAAAAATTATATTTTAATCCCTAAAGGATAAA
Source organism: Ifrita kowaldi (assembly GCA_013398055.1). Lineage (NCBI taxonomy): Eukaryota > Metazoa > Chordata > Aves > Passeriformes > Cinclosomatidae > Ifrita > Ifrita kowaldi. Next base: position 53,742 of record VZRS01000903.1, on the reverse strand, counting down.
CATTTATCCTCTAAGATACAGGGATAAAGATTTTAATGGCATCTTGCTTTGGGATTCAAAATAAATAAGGCAAAGATGAGTTTCCATCTTCTTAAAACTAAATTACAGAGATTAAAATATATAAACACAAAATGAAGGTATTCCATTTGCATATTATATTTTGCTCTTAAAGTTGATATTGAAGATTAAGGGTCAGCATTTAATCCTCACTATCCTAATCCCTAAAATTACAAAGACAGGCATAAGTGCATGTCTGCTCCACTAAATTACCTTGAAAGAAAGCAAATTCCGGATGAAAAGGGAAGCATATTTATATTATGGTGATTTAAAATCTGTCGCCTAAACACATCTTCTCCCCTCTATCCATTGACCTAAATTGCACACTAAAAGCTTGCTTGTCTGCAAATGGGCAGCTAACACTTTGAGACAATCCAGAGATTCTTCACTTACGCACAATCATGCCAACTATTTTTCTGACTACAATAAACACTGTCTTGTTCATATTTTGCAGAAACAAGAATCAAGTTACAAACCAGAATAGTTTCTCCACTTTTCCCAGCATGATTCCTAGATACAGATAATTCTATAAATTTAAGATTCTGAGAGAAAAATGTATTAATGAAAATTAGTAGGTCAAGCATGCTCTGACTTTAAGGGAACTCTGAGGGGAATTACACCCCAGTGGATACTGTACCTCAGATGAAGCAGAATTATAACATAAAATAACCCTGGTCTCTAGAAGAAAAAAAGCTGTAAACCAGTACTGATCATACTCTATGCATCTGTATCTCTAAAATACTAGCTTTTTCTATAGGTTACATGGAGCAACTGAAATGAATGATGGAGCTGCCACTGACCTGAATAGGACCAGGACATCAACCCTCATTGTCTGTTCTGTTGCCTTACCAATATTAAATTTCAATGGAGAAAAAACCCATACAGATCAACCACCAAAATACCAGGACATAAAAAGACTAAAAGCAAACTGAAGTTCATAGGACCGCATTCTGTATTTTACATTCAGCATTTATCTACTTCCTAATATTGCAGGTTGATAGAAGTGCTACAATACGTACTGAGGTAAAATATCTATGCTGCACCCAGCCCTTCAGATTTGCCATGAGAATTGTCTGTCTGTGTCTGTACCAAGATGTTCTAATATTTGTTTTTGAGGAATTCCTTTGCAATTTGAGCCATCTGGAAGAGAACTATTTTATCATGATTATCAAAATGAGCAGCTCTGTAATTATAATCATAAAGAGGGCACTACTTTCCTTCTTTTGAAGTTTATTTAACATCATTTTATACTCTAAAGGGAAGACATAATCCCTGTAAAAAACTATTAGCAAATAAAGTTTTTTACCTGTAAGGGCATTTTTATTACTGGCCATAAGGTTTCTCCCTACTTATCAGAATGTTTGGAGCTACAATGCTATCATTACATTTAAGAAGACTGAAAAACATCTCAAGCTTAGTAACTGAATTTGTTTTTTTAACTCTGCACATTCCTCCATTAAAAGCATATTTCAGAATTATCCTAAAACACTTCTGCCACTAATTTTAATCTTCTGTAGGTATAAAAAACCTCGACCAAACAAAAACCCTTATTAACAGGTTCAATCATCTCAAGAAGAAAAAAAAAACCCCACACAACAAATGCTGCTGTGATTTTCAGTATTTCAGAGCCAAACCCCTGCTGCTTGGTCATGATAGTTATAAAAGCACACTAATGAAAGCAGCAAAATTAATAATTAATTTTAATTCTGATGAAACCATACTGCTCTAATCAACTGCCTATCAAATGTCGGTGCAAATTACACTAACAAAAATAATTATTACGACAGGTTGGCAGAATAAAATTTTCCATATACTCCATCTGCATAGAGAATGCCTGTGTGGGAATTGCTTTTAATGAACAACAAATTACAATTACTAAACTAAATGAACCATCTGCCTTTTTTGTTTGTTTTCACAGTCTCACTGGTACAGGGTGCACTGTCAGCTTAATTGCCATTCAAAATGGCAGACTGACCTATCACCAGACTTTCAAGTCCACAACATCTTAACTGAAAAGCCATAGCAGATGTTTTTAATTTCATGAAGAGGACAAGTGTGTTTTATAAATATATTCTAAATATAAAAGGCCAGTGTTTAAATAATAATAATAAGGTACATGCCTATTTCAGACTGGAGGGCTTGTATGACTAAATATCTCTAAACCCTAAATTAGCACATGAAGAATTCATGGACCAATACTAAAAGGAACAAGTATTGATGTGCTTTATTAACAACTTTATTCAAGAAAATGTTCTATCTCTAGTCTTTAATAAGTGACCACTGTTTTTCAAAGGGGCACACATGTGGACTTGTCGTAATGGCATCTATTAATAAACTTTCGAGAAGCATATTTAAAGTGCTTATTTGGATATGTCATCTGGCATCTGCATTACCAAAAAAACATTAAAAGGAAAACCAGTGTCTTATTTGCACACGTTTCTTAACAGTTGAGCTTTCCTTGCTGAGTTTTTGGGGACCACGATATTGTGTAACAGTTGGAAGAGAAATTCTTAATCACAATCACTGAGGGGAAAAGAATCTGACCTGGACATGCACTTAAAAAAAAGAACATAGTCCTACTGCATAACATGGGAGGGATGGTTGAGGAGAGACTTTTTATTTCATTATTTTATTACTTATATAGTGGCTACATCAGCCCTATTTTCTAAAAGCTTGTCTCATCGCTGATTATTAAAAAAATTAAAATATTTCTGAAATTAACCCTTTTCTACTGAACGGGCTGAACTGCAAGCCTTTCAGACAAAACCTTCCTCTTTGTCTGAACTACTAAAATCTGTCAAGCTAAACCTAAAAGTACCACTGCTACAGAAGAGAAAATAATAAATAAGAAAAGGAAAAAACCCCACACAACAGGAAAAAAAAAACCAAAACAAAGCAACCAAACTCTAAGACTGTGCCAGTATTCAGTGAATTTTTCATTTCTCTGCGACTGTCTCCAAATGCCACTGTGTTCAGGTTTGAATCCCCGACTCAAAGGACAGCTATAAAAAGGGGACAGTTAGGAAGACACTTGTTTGTTCTGAACTCCTGTGGTTCAGATTTTTAGGGAAGTGATCAATAAATGTCAATACTATTTTATGTTCTGTTTTTAATGTTATTTATATGTTTATTTTTAATTTATTCTAGGCTATTGTGACAATGTATAAGGCAAAGGGGAAAAAGTGACTCAGAGAATGGACATCTCACTTCTAAGTATATTAAGTCATTTAATGAACCATATATACAGATTGATGGAAAGTAAAATCAACTTCTGTTTCTAGATCTCCATGAAGCTGGATAAGTGAAGGTGGCTGAAAATCATTCCTGTTTTAGGTCAATGTTATTTATCATTGTCCATACTTGGAGCTACTGTACATTGCTTCAAAATAATAGATTTAGCTGGTCTGCATGCCAGTGCCCACTCACATACCCATGTCTGACTTGGGGATTAAAATAATCCTTATCCCCTCCCCCTTCTACACACCTCTGGTTAAGACTAGAAATAACAAAGAAAAATCTGATTCCTCTGCTAGAATATTTGATTTTAAAAGGTGCATTACAGTGATTACATTACAATGTTATTACAATTAATATTTACAATTACTAACTTGTAATACCAGTGTTACTAACTACAGTTCTTTGCAGAGATATGTGAGGAAGATATGTTAAAAACCTATTAAATGTTAGTTCATTCACTGAACAGTATTAATAAAACTGCTTCATTCTCATTTTCACTTTGCAGTAGTCTTGTTTCTCTTGCTACTTGAACTTTATTTGAAGAAGCTTTTATTTGAAAGCCTTTGACTGACTTCCACATCAGTTCACCTTCCAGGATCTGCATAGTATTGTTTGGGGTAACGTTTTTTCCTCTGTAGTTCTTACCATCACAGCCTGGATGTCAGGAAAAAATTACATCCCAATTTTCCCTTTGAGGTCTTTCCTCAAATAATCAATGTATTTTCTTTCTTTCTACCAGAAGCTTTCCTCTTCTCTTGGGTCAAGCAAAACCTTTTCCTCCTACATCTTTCCTTCAAGTCCCACTGACATACTAAAGTCTGAGAATTCTACAATACATTATTAATACTCTACAGGGAAAGAGAAAACAGGGAAATGTGAAAAATACCACGCTCAACAACATGCCTCTCCCTAAAGAAGACTGATCCCTCTACTGCAATTCAAATCTTCTGCTCTCTCACACTCTGTCCGTACTACAGAAACCACTGGTGCTTCTAGCAGAGAGTCCAAGTGCATGCCCTGCCGTCTCCCAGCTCTGTATCAGGACAAATTCCTGCAATGCACTATGCTACCTCCGCTTCCCCTATTCCCTTTGAGACCTGGCTTCCACACACAGATTGACTGGCCATGGTTGGAGAGTTGGTGTGTCAAGATCCAGACAGATACCTGCACACAGCCTCCGTAGGCCTGGATTGTTTATTCTGCTAATAACATTCACAACACTGGAGTTTGTCTTCCTTATCCTTGCTCGGAGCAGAGCGTACAGAACAATTAATAACTAGAGCTAGCACACGGAGTTAACATGTTACCGTGATGCTGACAAAACTGCAGTGAAAAACAGTAACCTGAGTCAAGCCCTGTCTCACATGGTGCCACGTGGATTCTGCAGAACTAGCAGTCACAGGACCCAGGCTGCAGATGCTACATCAATGCTCTTCCAAGAGGTGGAATAAAATTGAGCTTCCTATAAACATGGAGAGATCTTGTGTGGTATTGAATCATAACTGGTCTTAGAATGATCCAAGTGTTTCCAATAGTCATCTACATTTTAAAAAATATATTCAAAGCCTGTACCTCTACATGCTGTACTGAGGATATCAAGTTATCTAAGGAGTAATGCTGGTGAATTATTACTCAATTGCAAATCCACAGTCTGTGAATGCTCATCTGAAGGCAAAATTTTTGTCATGTTCTTTGAGCAGAAACAAATTAATTAGTTGTCAAATGGCCCTTTCTATTGTTTGTACTTCCAAATTAAATAAATGAAACACTAATTATGACACAGATACTCCTCTCCTATGCTGAGTGATAAGCTGACAAAGAAAAACAAAATAACCCAGACATGCAGATTCAGTTGTTTACTGTTGGAGTAGTACCTTGCCTTAGCGAGACTAAAATTGCGAACAGAAAGGCATCTTATTTACATTTGAAACACTCAGTTCTCGTATTCATTTTTGAAGTCTAATCTCATCCTCTGAGAACAGTCACTTAGGGGGAGACAGAGAGACGGAAACGCGGGAGCAACACTATGAATCATACCCTTGGCCCAGGTATTCTGACATGCTCTCTGTGCAAATAGCTAATGTCAGATCCACAAAAAAGCAGGGTACAAATACAAGCCCTTAGAGAGCCTAAATGAACGTGCAGTGTGACGAGGGATCCTTGCCTGACCCTGGAAGACAGTCTGTTTATATCCTGACTTTAACAATAATAACAGAGAACTAAACGTTCTTGTATCTTTTTGTTTTAGCCCACATAATCAGAAACATCATTAATGTTCATCCCCTTATCCTTCTTAAAAATCCTGATAAACTGTTTATCCGGATAACCCCCCACTGCAGCAGTGAATTTCACAGGCTGATTATTTACTGCAGAAAACAAGAGTAGCTCTGAGTTTCACTGAGTGCCACCTCCCTCTCCTACTACAGTGCCGAGTAAAGGGAGCACATGGCTGGGTTTCACTCTCTCCTTCATCATTTTATATACAGCCCTAAGCCATACCACCTTGTGCTGTGATCCCTTCAGATCTCGCAGGCTAAAGCAGGGTCAGTACTTGGAGGGGAGATCTCCAAGGAAAACACCAGTGCTACAAAAAAGAGTTTTGGTAATTCATTGATGATGCTCTCTGTCTAAATTAGTAATGAGTCAGTGCCCTAGCTTGGTGTTTAACAGCACTGTCCTGTTAGGAAATGTTTTCTTTTGGTTGAAACAAAGAACAGATTTCACAACCGCTTGTACTTAATAAAGTTATTAAGCACGTGGCACATTTTTTTTTTCAAAGGAGGAAGACTGTTAAGACAAATGTCTTGGCCAAATTTCAACTTGTAATTATGTTTTGCCTACCTACAGGCAATTCCCTGTGCAGTTTCACTTGAACATGGCTTTTTTACTTTTTTTTTTCACCTGCCTTGAAAATACTTGCAGTGCAATGCTGCTGCACACAGTTAAACACGAGCTTTCTTCCATTCTACCAGTATGTGCATGAAGATGGCCCTATATGCACTTAGGCTGACACAGAATGAAGGAGCACTGAATTTAATTAACATTGTTAAAACAATTTGAAAGCCTCTGAATAAAGGCTTTACAGAAGTGTAAAGTATTACCATGATTTCTACAGTCTATTTATTTAGACTTAATAAGATTCCCTTCACACACACACACACACACACACACACAAGCTACCTTTTTTTTGCTTTGCTATGTAAATGCACATTAATAAACAGTAGTGTTATCCAAGCCATCCAAATTTATTTTCACCTAGGAACAAACTTTCCCAACATGGCCAGCCTTTATTCCCTTTACCCTGTAAGAAACTGAAAGACAAGTGCAACTTGCTAATTGGGGGAGTAATTGAAAATTGCAAATTTTGATCAAGAAAATGATAAAGCAGATTCTTTATTTGCAACCACTCTCTCTGATATACAGACTTTCAGTTTCTTTTGAGATTTAGCCCAGGGCACTGTTAGCTTATCTGAATTGTGTATATGAAGTGAGGTTTTCAGAGAGGATTGGGGTCTGACTCATTTCAGTCTTTATAGGTTGAAACAGAGTGGAACTGCAACCAGAAGCAAGTTGAGAGAGTTGGAATAGAACTGAAACTGCAGCTGCAAAATACTTGCTGTCAGAAAAACCGGCTAATGGATAGACAGCTATATTCCTGGCAGCTCAAATCTCACCAAACTTTACAGGTTTACCTCTCTTTTCTCAGCAAATCTGAAGGTGGTAACGTGTGGGACACTTAGTTCTGCAAGTTCTGCATTTAGAATTAAAGCATCAGATGGAGAGCTGGAAAATACTGGATATATTCATCTGAAATTCCTGAATTAGTTCCTTCCATGCCCCACCTCTTGGCTGTTTGCTTTCCATGAATTTCTCCACTAAATCTGCTGACCTAAGCAAGGAATTTGTTTCAGAAACAGCTATGTTTAAATACATACTGCAGAATAGCCAGGGAAAGCACATTCTGAATGTGTAAACTGAGCATTCATGAAACAGCCCATTTCTAATGGTACATTTGCAATCAATCAAGGAACAGAAATACACCAGGTGTCAAACGAAAACTAAGCAACAAAGCACAAAAGTTTAAATGTATTAAATTTTGCGACTGGACTGCAGGTTGCAGCAGCAGCAGGATTGAGCACAGTTTTTGAAAGATACTTGTAAGACAAAAGAACTTGAGAGAAACCAATTTGAAAGAGAAGCATCATCTATCCACTTAGCGACCAGCCATATATAGACATAGAAATTACTAAGGGATGCTTATCACTCCTTGGGTTACCTCAGTAGCCAAACGCAGAATCAGCAAGGCTTATAGGCATGGGACAGCCATGTGGTGCTGCCTTGGCCATTCCTACCAGCTGTGCATCCCACCAGCATGACCTCAGTTTACAACACAGCTGCTGTATCCAAACTGAAAGGCTGGCAAGATACGGAGTCAAACAATTGATTTCGCCATCCAAGTCTAATGAAATTGTTGTGCAGAAGAAAATCATCTGCATCATGGAGACACCCACAGCGCAAGCACAGATGATTCTCCTGTAATGGCCTTGGGCATGTGTTAATCAAGAAGGGTGACAGACTAGAACTCAGCAATACTCCATGTGGGAGCACGTGAGTGAACCACTGGGCTGATGAACAACCACCCCAAACTGCCCCCACTCCCAAGTTCTCCTGCAAAAAAAGAATGGAATCACTGAAGAGGAACTTCATTTATTGCTCTCATGGCCTTCAGCTATTCATCAATACCACTTTATCATCAGATGTATCAAGAGTATCCAACAGATCTACAATAATAGGCATGCTTTAATAGTGTCTAAGGGGTAAAGAAATGCCCTGATGCCTCTGTCATCAAGTGCAGCTAGTAGCACTGATTCTGCCTGTCATCTTCCCTTTAAATATAGCAATTCCACATGCAAGTGTATTGAAGTGGCAGTAGTTTCACCAATTGATGCCTGAATGTGCATATTCAGTCAGGCCTAATTTGACTCTATCTTCTGCCAAGCAGGTGAGAGTAGGTTAGAGTTCCCAAGTCAAACTCTCCGCAATTTTTCATTGTAATTGACTTCAAATATTCTAAAACATATACATATATTCATTTCAATAATCAGTACAATTAGTTGTGCACATAAATATTTAACGAGCCTTTGAACTAAAGGTTCAATAGTTTAAGAGACTGGTAATAGGAAACAGTATTTATTTCATTGGTAGGTTTTAGGATCGTCAAAATGAAAGAAAGATAAGATCTTTTCCTTCTTACTGCTTGTATAGAGTTATTCCCTTTAGTGATTTGACCAGATTAAAAATCAGCATTCAAATAGAAGTCACCAGTTCAAAAGAGTAGTCCGAATCTGGAGCAATTACAATGATTTTGCCCACCAACTGTCTTATGTTCCATCAGAAATGCTCTGGCACTCTTACTCTGGTTTTAGATTAGGGCATCATAAGTCAGTATTGCCTATATCAGGATTGTTGCTGTAATCAAAAAAGCCTGGAAATTATAGCTCAGGTATCAGTACCCCTCCTCTTTACCACAGGACCATGCTGGCATTCAGGTCATTATACTGGGAGATTCTGCACTGATGCTCTGTAGTTAGCAGACATCACTTGTCTGCCCTTTTAACGCAACCTTGAGAACTAAAATTTATTCAAACAATTTTTAAAAATCAATGTACAAATTGAGACCAACCCGTTTAAAAATACTGTTGAACTGCAAAAGGCACCTGAACATTAGAATTAAAATAAACTCTGAGGACTTATGCTATAGGAGCTAAATTCATTTCAATGTGAATTTTACACTTTGATCACCAAGCAAAAGTGAATTCTTTAAAACACATAAATAAGCTTTGATATGCATCTACCATTGTTTATTATATTGTTTTATTATTTATAGCAGCATAAATCACACAAGTTTCCAAAGGGTTAATACAACTGGATGACTGAAATTCATGAGCATAATCCTAAACAAGTGAGTTGAAGTTCTATCAGGTCTATTTCATAGCATCAGGGATTACTGCTAGCAGTCTAATCCTACTGAGCCTAAGGGAGGTACGTTGTATTGTATTTGAAATCCTGGCCAGGAAAGAACGGAAGGTTAAATGGGTGCCTTGCTCTGTAATCAAATATCACAGGCACTACTTATCTATTCAATGAACAACTAACGTAGAAAATCAATTAGGAAACAAATAGCTTCTTCTTTTGATTTTTTTTACCTAACAAAAAGAGAGAGTGAAGAGTAAATGTTTTTATAATACATGTCTAATGAAACTATATCATATTATAAAATAATCTATACACAGACTGGCAAACATTAACTAGAAGGTACAAAACACCCCATAGCAACTGCTGGTGTTTTAATGCTACTTCTTTAAATACTAGAGCTATTTTCAAGGCTAGCGTGTATTCAAACTCTGGCAATTGAGCGTCTTCTGAGCATATAAAGCAGCACACAGAAACTGCTCATACAAAAATATTAACTGACTGCAGATAATTGGACTGTGCTCAAATGAAATCACAAATACATATCCGGTTGTTTGTAACTGAACATCTTAAATTATGTATCAGCTGTGAAGAGCATTTCTTCAGCTGTGCATCATCTTTTGTTCACTTGGTTAAAATCCCAGGAGTACTGAAAAAGGCTGAAGCTCCTGCTGGTCTTTGTTCCCAGCAGGGAGAACTCCCTTTTGGTGGTCTTGAGGTTAACACCCTACCCTCCTCCCCCCCCCCATACCTGTCATTCTGAATAGACTTCACAGTCTGTGCACACAGACAAACAGCCGGACCTGGCCAGCTAGCTTGACCCCTGGGCAGGAAGAAGATCACATCTGGTTATTAATATTGGGACATTAAAAAAATGTAATCTTCAAGGCACTTGGAGAAGCAGGCTGGCAATTATACAGTATGTGCTGGATGTCAGTCAGGGAGCATGTTAGCCTGATATTATGTCCGAGAACACTAAAATGTTCATTTTGCTCTGATGAGGGGTTTCAAATACACACTCCCTCTGTATCTCTGAAAGCTGGTAAGAGAAGTTTGCCCAAAGCACTTAAGTCTTCAGATTATCTCTTCTTACACTTCCCAATTTTCAGTCTGTTTTACACAGTCTTATAATGTAAAACATTTGTAGCTGAAAATTGATGCAACTAGAAAAAAAATCCCACATGATTTTATAGTAGAGAAAGGCAACTGATAAAGAGAACAAAACCTCTCAATATTACAATTGAGAAAAACATGTCCCCATGACATTCTCTGAGTATTTTACCACTATCCAGATTTTTTTAGTTCGTTCATTCCAGGCATCTGCATAGTAGACAGTTCAAACACAGTTTATGTAATTGGTTAAAATATACAGAAACACACTTGTACATGCTCGTGATATATATTATATACAGACTTATTTATACAAAGCTTTATATAGCACAGATTTAAATTTCATGTGTGAAATATTAGTTCCACTAAGTTCAATGGAAAATTTACCGTTTTCTGGAGTTGGGACAAAAATTAACCCTACCTAAACAACAACACAGTCTCATCAGGAAATGTACTGTGAATATCAAAGCCCTGGTTTGACCCGTTTACACAGCCAGATGATTATTTATATGTGGCCCCAGTGGTTATACCTAAAAAAGAATGAAATACCATGGTCTGGAACTATTATATGTTGTGTTTTTTATTCCAGCCTTATTGATGCCACATGGAAGATTTCGTCTTGTCAATATGAACCCGGCACAGGTCCAGCATCCCTCACAAGGGGCACTCTGACACACTTCTACATCTGTCATGTGAAAGGTAGAGAAGCACAGTCTTCAGAGACATCTCAAGTGAGTCCTAGATGATGGTGTCAACAAAATCTCCGTGCTTGAAACAAGACCTAAAATTGTCTCCAAGGGTAATTATTGTTAATGCTCCCAGCCCAGTTAGCTGAAATCAGCTGTCGTTAGTTTGGTTTTGCTGCAAAACACCATCAAGACTTTTTCCTTGCTTTCAAATGAAAAAATTTCCTTTCAAATTACATTGGGCCAACACCCAGGATGGGCCTTTTACCAATGATGTGTTAATCTTGTGATCTGTGAGTCTGAAAAAGGAGCTTCATAGCATCGGATGTGGGAAATTTCTAGCTTTTCAGCAGAATGCTGGCACTCGTTTTTAGCTCTCATAGGCCTTGAGAAGTCAGACCTTCAAACTGAAACGCTATTATGTATGGAAAAGCTATTACAGGAAAAATGCAAGACGTTTCTAAAATATATTAGTCACAAAGTCACAGCAGTGTTCTTCTCCCCTTAATATTACTGGGGCTTGGCTCGGTACATGCAACCATACGAAAAAAAGAGTACTGATACAGTTAGAGAACACCCTACAAATTTCTAACATATTTTTCCTAATGCAAAATATGCAGGAGGTTCAAAATGCATGATAATTTCCTTTGGGATAGTCAGCATACCTCTTTTCTCTCTTTATTACTTAAAATAACACAGCCAATTTAGCTCAAGACAATAAAACTTTTATCCCACTCATCCCAGATAATTAGAAATATGTATCTGACAATGTACACAAACACTCACATTCATACACAAGAGAAAGTGGAAAAGAAGGTTATTGGCAAAAAAGAAGAAAAATATAAAGGAGTCTAGGGCTTGGCAACAGTGAAATTGGGCTTAGCACTGCAGAAATCCAGGTTTAAGTGGCACTGTGATAAATAGACACATAGAGATGTTGGTAGAGCAGGAAGAAGAAGAAGAATGTGGTGAGATGGCAAACAATGTCTGTGTGTGCAACTGAGGTTGCAAAGAGTAAACCACAAGGCAAGGATGACACTATGCACACTCCTGAGGGAGCTGGCATTTTGGAGTGAAATTCCAAGCTCCAGGCAAGAGAGGAAATGTTTCTGACAGGTTGGGGCCTTTTAGGGTGGAGGCTTTCTGGTTTTAAATAGTAGCTGCTTAAAAAATGCTCCCAAATGTGGAATAATTTAGGAGGAGAAATGGGCTGTAAATGAGGTATCCTAGTGTGCATGCTCACCCACAAAGTATGTTATGGTTATCAATACCCAGTAACCTGGTTTGATCTGTAAAAGATATTTAGGAGGTGGATTTTATTAGATCAACTCACACTCTGTATCAAACAGGGAGACTGCTTCCATGAGAGGGAAAACACTCCCAAATTCAAATCCACTCCTCTTTTGCACATCCTCATTGCAGAGCAGTCTCTCTGACTCTGCCTTTGTGACTAGCCTTTTATCTAGAGCACCAGAAACAAATGGAAAAGCCCTAGAAATAAACTTTGGGAGAAAAACAGAAACAGTAACCATCAATTTCAGCAAGAAATTACCCAAATAACAGGACTTTTTGAACTGGATAATTTCTCACAGTAGTGACAAACCACAGTAGTCAAACCACAGGAGAGCCATGTCCCAGTCAATTGACAGAGTTAAGAAACAGTGTCGTTTTGGAAAACTTCTCTATCCTTGGAGTAATCCTACTGAGATCAGCAATACTGCAACAAAGATGGATTTGGCCTACATTTTTCCCATCTCTTTCCTCTCATCACCATTTTAATAGGAAACAAACAATGTTTTTAAAGCTTCAAACAAATTCTACAGAGGATAAAAACCAGCGAAACCCCTGTATTTTTCCTGAATCTTTGCAAATATTTAGACTTTTGCTTAACAGTACGACCTATCTCACACTAAAGAAACTTCACAGACTCTGCTCATGCCACTGGCAGCTGAGAATCTTATCTTTGTGGCACAGTGTGGAAATAATGCTCACGAAAAACTAAATGCTGGATGAAAAGTTGGGGGATGGGGTGTGTGAATGAGAGCCTCGTGTATGTTTTAGCACTGAAAAAGAACAACTGGTGCTTGGAAAGAACTGTGGTAGTTCATCAAGCCCAGAACACACTGACACAGCCCAGGAAGGCTCCCTGCAAGGTGAGCACAAGAAAAATGAAACTTACCTGAGCAGGGGATCAAAACACAGGACTGCAGTCAGACCCTACAGCTTGTGACAGCAGCCACTGCCTTTCTGTAGCAGATAAAAAGGTTTCTGCAGGTTTCACCAGCATCCCCCTGAGCCGGCTCTGCCTGGGAGCTCCCCACGGGTCCGTGTGCAGCAGGCATTTCACTCTCATCACAGACACACTCACATGTACTCTAGCTACTGCCCTTCCCGGTCCTTCTCCTGACACATCTCCTGCGTGGCGTGCAGTGGGAAGGACAGTACGCGCACAGCTGGCTCCCTGCCAGCCGGGGACTCCCTGACACAGGCACAACAACCCTGCCCTCCCCCACCGCAGGCAACTCGCATCAGATCTCCAGTTTCTTTTTGCCCCATTAATGGCAGAAAGGGAGCTGAGCCAAAATTAGAGAGGGCTGTCCTGTGACTGTGTGTTTGTCATACGTTTCCTTGTTTCAAGTTTTCTCCAATGACTAATAGCCTCTTTAAGAGTTTCAAACAAAAGTAAGCTATTCTGAGATGGAAATTGCTGGACATAGTGAGAAACATCTAGAAGTATTTCTTTTTATGGGGGTAGAGGAAATAAAAAAGGAAAAAAACCCTCACCATTTACATACTTTAACTTTTCCAAAAAAGGGAGGGGGAAGAATGTAAAGCATTTCAAACCTAATTTTGTGAAAAAAATATTCAGTGATCTGCTGCCAAGATAAGTGCCTCTTTTGCTTTAACTAATTAGCACTATTGCAGGGTTCAGTAGTGACATTTCAGCAGTAATTGATCCTCTGATACAATTTTTGTGCATTTCAAACTAGCCAATACATCCAGCCAAGAAGGCTGTGCAATGGTGGAGGCTGGCAGTCAGCACAGAGGCAACAGTCACTCACGAGCGTGACCTTGGATCCTGGGATGCTAAACACACGCCACCAAGAGGAGCCAATAGGACTTGGTATTCTGGAAGATCAGATCCCTCCTTAATCCCTCCACCTTTACCACTTTCTACTGGCAGGTAGCACAGCTAATTTAAATTCAGGTAGTGAGTGTCCTAAACTTGTGTTTGTATATACTCACACAGGGAATCTGAACTTCCTGGCTTGCTCTGAAATTAGTATTTCATTTCAAATTTTGTGCTGACTTGGTGGGGAGGGAATTTGGCATCATAGTTTCACATTACTTCCCACTACATACAGGGTAACATAGCTACTATATATTTTTTCTCTTCTAAACCCTAATGTGAAAGGTTTTAATGTCAAGCAGCATGAAGGCCAGAACAACCTAAAAGTCAACACAGCCCCCACAGTATGAGTCCAAACACAACAGACATCCCATCTGTATTTCATGGTACACCTTAATAACAATCAATAATACATTAAAGTTAGCACTGAACAGTATGAAAGGAGCACACTACAAAGAGTCAACTGCAGTTATGCCTCAGCCTTGTAGTCCACATGCAGAAACAGCATCTTCTATTTTGCATCAGTAAATAAATATCTGGGGTAAATATTAGCAGATAGAGGGTTAATTAGCTATTTCTGTTCTTCAGGCTCAGCAAATAGTTAACTGCCTACAGACATTTACACCCCAAGCCACTGGGTATAGCAATACATGCGGGAAAGCAACCAGAAGCAGCTATCTGAAGAGACAGGCAATGTGACATGGGTGCAAGGAGATGCATCTTTCTCTCACTCTCATAGTATTAGGGGGAAATTAATTACTCCATGGGTTAATTCAGAGCTGGAGTTTTTTCCACTAAGCTGGCTATGCAGAAGCAGCCTAACCACTTAATGTAGGCACTTAACAGAAGGGAAAAAAAGTCATGGATTAAAAACTGACAGACACAGAAAACAAGCTACATGAACTAATGGGGCATTTAACAGAACAAAAGTTACCTCTGAGTCTTCTAACAGAAAACTAGGACTGATCTTGCAGAAGTCCTAAATGATTCATGACAGTCAAGACCAGCCAAAGGACTGTGAGAAATGCCAGATAGTTTTAAAGTCAGCTGAGCATGCAGCAGAAACTCAGTATTGACAGATAAATCCAAGAAAATATATATTAGAAGGAATACTTTGAACCAATCAAACATGTTACTGGTGTCTAAGTTAAATGTAACCACTCTAGGACACTTCGTCATCAGTTTGAAGGGGGGGCGTGGGAAGAAGCATGTAATGAAAGGCAACATATTTCCAGCACAGAATGCAATAGGATTTGTTTAAAGCAGATTATATTTTTGGATGCACCAGGCATGGGACAGTAAGATCATACAGTTCCACTGAGAACAGCGTGTTCAGTTCTCAAATATCTGTGTATCTCCAGAAAAATTTAACAGCGGTAGAAGGAGTTCAGAGATCAGTGATGGGATTAGCAGAAATGTGGAAAAATTTCCACTAAAAGCAACACTGAATGGATTGAAATTTTTTGTGTAAATAAAAGAGAGACATGATAAAAAGACCATAAAGTAATCACAAAGATTATTGTGAAGTTATAAAGATTATGTAAAAAATCATAAATCAAGTAAGAACACATGACCTTTTTCATTCTATTAACCAGATGAATAAAACCAAACAAAACTTAATGAATTGATAAGAGAAAATTTTAAAAGCCAAAAAAAAATGTTTATATGCAGGTTAAATTAACCTGTGGACCTTCCCACTGCATGTGACTGAGCCGAAAGTTCACTTTATAAACTGATTTGATGTCTGTATACCTATAAAGCTACCCAAAGACAATTTTGGGGGGAAAAAAAAAAACAACTTGAATTCATATGATGTTAATTCATTGTGAAATACAGAGAATATATGAAAAGAACAAGAATTTTCCTGTATAAGCAACATTATTCTATATTCGCCCATGAAATTTTTTTTTTGGGCCTGTTTTGGTCTGAAAAGCAATTGTTGTTAGGCAGTCTGTAGCAAAGAGATTAGATAAGGTGGACTAATGGTATAATCTGCTGTGATAGGACAATGATTGCATACTTGGCCTATTAATGTGTTGTTGCTTTTAAAATAACATTCTCTTCTGTTACGGACAGCTGCTGCAAGAAATGTACTTAACTAACTTTATTTACAATGGAGTATTTTTCATTAGGACAGGTTGGAAAGATATCTCATGATTAAGTGAGTCAGAAAGAGTCCCAAAGAAGAAAGAAATATTCTTTACACCCAGACTGAATCCTGATAATTTCAGCCCTAAAAATGTCTATAAGAAAATTATAAGTAACTGGGACAAGGATATTAGAAGAAAAATGGAAATCCAACCTTTACTACATCAGACACTAACATATACAGACCTTTGTACAGCATTATATAAGATGACAGTAGCAGCCTAGAGTATGTATGGACACACATAGTTTTAAACTCTGTTTATGCTCCTGGGAAGTGTACACTTTTGTAAGCACACACACCTGCCCTTTTGTTACCATCCACTGCACCTCCTGTGCGAGAAACCCAGCCTCAAACAACTGTTAGGACTTCCTTCCTAGCACTACAGCTGGATAACTGTCTCTCTGAGCTCTTGTGAGCATGAACAACTTCAGACTCCATCTCTAACTCTTCCCAACACTCGAATTCATCCTTCCCAACTACAGACACTCTATTAAGTACATGTAAAGATAAATATATGCAGACAGAAAGACAGACATATGTGAAGAACTTGTTATGCTTAATTATAATTCCATGAGGTCCATTTAGACTGTCAAATGTACTACAGGCCAACCTCTCACTCACCTCTGCTTGGTTAGAGACACACTGGTTTTTTTTCCCAAAGCCATGTTCTGTCTCCTAGTCCAGACATTATTGTCCTTACCTTCTAAATATACTAGGACAAACAACTACTAGAAGTAACAGAGACACATTTGTTTAGTTCCTGTTGTGGACACATGAGGCATAGAACCTTTGTATCCAGAGAGCACAAAAGCTGAGTAAACTGGGACACAGGCTTGAACTCTGTAGCATGAGATTTCAAAGTCTCCTTTTATTGACTACCAGCTCAACTCTTCCTTATCATAAAAATTATTACTTACACAGAACTCTTTAAAACCAGCATAGCTCTTGTACTCTGAATTCCCCAAAACGCTTTGGGTAAACCTTATCATCTGTTCGATGCTTTTGAGGTAGCTGAGGCCACAGAATTTGAGCTGTTCAATGAAAAAAAAAAGAAAAGAAAGAAGAGAAGAGAAGAGAAAAGAGAAGAGAAGAGAAGAGAAGAGAAGAGAAGAGAAGAGAAGAGAAGAGAAGAGAAGAGAAGAGAGAAGAGAGAAGAGAAGAGAAGAGAAGAGAAGAGAAAAGAAAAGAAAAGAAAAGAAAAGAAAAGAAAAGAAAAGAAAAGAAAAGAAAAGAAAAGAAAAGAAAAGAAAAGAAAAGAAAAGAAAAGAAAAGAAAAGACCCTAGCAAGACTTCTTGGATAGAGGTCTTACATGTAACATGTAGAGTCAGAAATGATCCCACAAACCTATTTTTGTTTTTCAAGACAAAAAAAGACAGCCAAAAAAGGAAAAAAAAAGTTTGAAGTGACTACAGAGTGTCTGAGAAAGGATTTGCTCTTTCTCAAAAATACCTGTAAGCAGTCCTAATGACTAGATACAAAGACTTTCATTCCTTGAGTTCTGTAAGTCACAGAAATTCGAGTGTCGTGAAGATATTGCTGAAGCCTGACACACTACAAAACACACCAGTGGAGGTAGGAACAGAGAGACAGAGCACACTGACAGCATATCCAATTCATCATGACCTACGAGACTACCTTAGTAAATCAAAGTGACAAAAGATATCCACAGCCTAGGTACAACACCTATTACTGAGATGCATCTGCAACAGATGGGTGAGACCCAGGGGACTAACAATACAGCAGTGCTTTGAAATCTGCCCAAACTCTAGGTCAGAAATTTGGTAAAATTAGTCCTAAACTATTTTCTGTGGCCTGTGATCTTTCTCATCTGAGAGCTGACTTCAGAAGATCCTGTCCTGATATATCCCAGCAGGATTCCAGCTTCCTCCTGGGTCAAGACTTTGAGTCACAGAAGTTCCTGAACAAATAAGGACATGAGGTTTTCAGAAACACTTGCAGTTTGGATTCATTTTTTTTCCACCAGCTTCATTCTTCCTAATTTCCAGTCATTCATTAGCTGCTTACATATTTGCAAATGCCAAAAGGGGGTTTCCAAAATAGTAACATCTAGATATTAAAGCTGTCTGATTTCAGTAGTAAAGCAAGCCTTTTTCCATGCTCTCATCACTAGCACACAAAGAATACCAAGATCCTCCTTAGACTTTGTTTCATTGTTCTAGTCGTAAAAATATCAAGTTTCTGGTCATTCACTAAGTGTTTATTCAATTAGAGAACGTTAGCATTTTTTTCCCCTCAATCTATTTCCCATAGAGCAACTTTTTGTCTAGGTTACGTGGAAAATAGGAACACTGTTGTCTGAATGGTATGAAGCTGCATCAGGGGAACTTCCGATTGGACAGTACGAAAAGGTTCTTTGCTGAGAGAGTGGCTGGTCACTGCAACGAGCTTCCCAGGGAAGTGGTCACAGCACCAATGCTGTCAGAGTTCAAGGAGCATCTGGATGACAATCTTAGTCACATAGTTTAGTTTTAGGTAGTCTTGCAAGGAGCAGGAAGTTTGACTCAATAATCCTTATGAGACCCTTCCAACACCAGAGATTCTGATTCCATGATTCTGTGAATAAGAAATGCCCTTCCTGCTCCTTTAGCATTAGGACCCCAGAGTTTTGAATCTAGGATAAGGATAATATCAATCATAGCTGTTATGATGCTTGAGCCTCTTGCAAAATTTTAAGGTTTTCCATGGAAAACATCTTCCTTTTTAATAAAGCTGTTGGGAGACAACTGACCTCCCTCACCCAAGGACTGCTATAGGTCCAAACACAAGCTTAGGATGCCAATGGAAAAATTCCATATGTGCCCAACAACTTTAAAATGAAGAGATATAGACCTTTGGAATTGCCTGATAAAGTTCTGGTAAGAAGAGTTTCCACTGTTGGCCTTTGTTTTAAAAGGGTCATCTTGAACTTCCTCTAAGAGTAATCTAGTTTTCTGTTAAAGGCTGGGGCACAAACTATCCCAGAACAGCAGATTCTGTGCTGTTACACTTATGAGTAAAGGTGGCTCTACGGTTCTTTTCTCCAGGAGCAGTGCAAGGAAGTAGTGCATGTTCTTCATCTTTGACAGAGTTTACAAGGGAGAACTGAGACTACAAATAAACACCTTCTTTGGGCAGAACCCTGAATACTGTCCCTATATGCTAGGCTTCCTGCACACAATCCACCAATAAACCAGTAGTTATACAGACATGTATTTTACACATATGAATCATGTGAACAGCATGGTTTGATTAATACTCTAGGATAACAATTTTAAATATAAAAAAATCCCGTTTTTTGTTAGGCAACCCTGGTGGTCAAACATCCACTTTTAGAATGAGGCTAGTACGTTACCATGCATAGCTCCCATTAGCAATATGTGTACTATTCATGCATATAACCAAGGAGTATTGCTCATACTCCTTGTATATGACAAAACCATTTTTTTCTGTTATTGTAACTGCTACTGCAGTAGGATGCCCAAGGCATGGGAATCTGCACACTTCATCATTCAAGGACTACCTTTGCTCAGTTTTTGTTTTCTTCAATACCCCCTGCCTTTAAAAGCTAAGGATTATTCTAATGCCTTCCTTCCCACCGGGAGAGTAAAACATACAGTTTCCCCCGAGGCTATGGTGCACAATATGCTGTGTATCTGTCTGCTGCAGCACTGAAGGGTTGGCTCCTTCTGCTGCAGACCAAGGGGGTCATTTCTATGACATCCTCCTTCATGGCCGTCCACAAAGCAAAGGTCTTGAAGTTCTTAGCAAAGCTTCACTTTTTTTATGTATCAGCACGAGGTTGTATGATCATCAGTCTGCACTATCTGCCTGTATTAAGTACACCAGTCTAACAGGCAGACCATCAGGATCAAAAAATATTACAAGCCACCACTTGTAATTTATGTTTTATCAACATAAAGCCCCTGCTCACATTTAATGTCATTAATACCTATTTCCTGTTGTACCATACTATATTTTGCCCACAAACATACACATGGAAGTTTATCCAAGAAAACATGTCTCCTGCATTGTGCTCGATTCTTCCTGAAACCAACAGAAATTGCATTACTTAGCATTTCAGACCAGCATCTTCACTATCCTTTCTTATCCTTTTCTGCTCCAGTAGCACCCCAAAGGAGAAAAAAAGAAGAAATGCAGAAAATTAATTTGTCTATCTAGCGATATAGAGAGAGCAAACACAGTCTCAAGAGCTGTGTACCAAACAGCTCAAATCTCAGTCCTGTACATAGGAGGTCTATAAGTTCTTATTCCCATTAACTCTCCTATAAAATGACAATTCTGGCATTTTGTCTGGATGGACTAATAAATGCATAGACCAAGGGAAAGTTTCTTCTAAATAACTTAGCAAAAACAACAGCAAAACTGAATTACACATATCCATGTCTAAATATAACTTTCCTGTCATGTCTCACTCTTTTTCCTTTTTTTTCCCTGCTCATTCTTAAACATGTGGAAGAGAGCGTGGAGAAAAATCTCACCTGGGAGAGTCTGGCAAACTAATTACAATTTTAGAAAAGACACCTGTAGTGAGTTGCATAATATCAACTAAAATCTCCTAAGGATAACAAGAAAATCTATGTTGCAAGGCCAGGAGGGAGTGGCTGCTAAATCCATAGCTGCAACCTATTAATGCACACATACACACGCACTCACATTGACATAATACTCTTACATACACTATACACTGCATCTCTACTTCGAATCTCAGTCAGAGATAATTACATATTTCTCTTAATGTCAGAATGAAAGAACTCCAGGCACAAAAAATAGCTGTTACACAGCCATTTTGTGTGTTGAGCATACTGAATAAATGAGGCTGATGCTCCTTCTGCTGCTTTGGCTCTTCTCCTTGCTCACTTTTCCTGCTCTGCAAGAGGATCTACTAGCTCAGGCTCCACTGGGCAGGCTGCACACTGCAAGCAGTCTGATACAGCCTCCTTTCCAAGAGCAGCCTCACATACCCTTACCCAGGATAATGCACAGACTGGGATTCTAGACAGCATTTCAGTGGAAGAACATGAGGATTCTTTAAACTATGATTTCAGAACACCTCCCTGCTTCAGCAGTGAATACAAAATATGATGTATGTATTCAGTGAATAAGCTGAATACAAAATATGATATTTTTTAACAGGGACCATTATGTCAGACAATCTGAGAGCCAGGCATCTGAATATCGAATTAAATGTATATAAAATATAATGTGAAAATGTTTTCTCTACTGTTTTATTTTAAATTTATCATAAAAAATGATAGTTTTGAAATTGCTATTTTACCAGCCAACAGTATTTTTTTGTTAGTTTGGGTTTTTTTAATAAATGTTCTTGTCTATAGTGTACAAGTATATATAAGCATATACATTATTTATAGTTATGACTACAACATATGTACAGCTGTGACTACACAGTGCATTCTTTGAACACTGGTTTCTCTTTATACGTGTAAGCGCAACAGCATAATCTGAATTACAGTAACTAAAACTTGCAGTGGAAATTAAATTTCATAAAACATTTAAAACCTTAAGTGAACATAAATCTCAAAGGACTATAAAAATTGAAATACCTTCTATCCTCTATATGAGGCTTGTGTTGAGGAACAAATTAGAATAACTTTTATCACTGAAAACAGTTTTCTTCTAAACAAACAACAAGAATAACATCAAGCAAAGCTTGGTTTGGCTCCTCAGGTGTGCAGACATATTCCAATTTCCTTTCCACAATGATTTTTATGCAAATCAATGCTGCACAATCTCCTGACCTCTTTTACCATCATACTGGGACAATGACAGTTAAATAATTGGACTGGCATACATGTAGGATATTTGATTTTATATTAAAAAGTTAGTGCAGGACAATTGAAATGAAAAGAATGTGACTTTCTGTTAATTCCAGGCTGATCAAGTACCAACATTTCATGCCAAACAGAGTAAAGCAAACAAAGTGATTTGGGCTGTTACTCCATTTGTCCCCATATGCATATATTTCACACCCCCCTCAGTTGTTAATTCCTAAGAACGATGCTTTCATCCAGAACAAGGATAATGAGAAAAAACCAAGCAGTGTTCCTCGGGGAACTGTTATACTAAAAGTTACCTAAGGACTAAATCCCACTTGTGCCTCCTGCACGTGATAAAGATGAGCAAAGCATTCAATATTCCTGGCTGATTTAAAACCCAAATATGCAAACAGCATTATGGAATCCAGACAGACTATTCTGCTTCGCTGATGACAGATGCAGAAAAAAAGCTGGTCTGATTAAGCTTTTGACTTTGAACCAGCAGAGAAGTGGACACCTCCCTTTAAAAAAGCAATGCAGAGCCCCAGCTGAAGAGCAGGTGCTGCACGGTATTTGCCTTTCCTGCAGAGGCTGCTAGCTAGCAGGACCAAGCAGCTGACCATGAAAATTCTTGGCCCTAAGTGACCCAAGAACAGATTATAAATCCATCCTATAAAATATAGTAAAAGCCCTGTTTGTTCTTCCACCCTTTCAATATGTGATGTTATACATTTGTGATTATCTCATTTTATTGGGCTCTTTAGAAAGCTATTTATGATCATTTGCGGACAAAACAAAGGCTCATTGTAAACTCTCTTTTAAATAAGTTGGAAGGTCAGTATGAAACAAAGGGCACCACTTTCATAACTGCTTACATGCAAACTATGCTTGTGTGTGTAATATTACAATGCATTTCAGCAAAGGGATAGAGTCCTAGCTAATTACAAAGCTAACATATAATAGTATTGCATTAGCAGCCCAAGAAATTCCTATTGAATTGCATACATCTGAAAATAGAAAGACATGCTTGTGCTGAAACTTAATTATCTTGGCAAAAACTGTGAGGGCTTGATTCTCAGAAGACACAAACACAAAGCTCTGCTTTACACTCCCAAGGATCTAATTCTTTGTTTATTCAGACAACCTCCATCAGATAAAACTTACCATTTGGATTGACTAATTTGCCTTCTTATTTATAGTATCTACAGCTAAGTAACACAATTACTGCTTGGTTTGTGAGTAGGGAAAAGAATACTTCTGATCTACAAACACAAGGTCTGAAAGAGACAATCGGTGTGCTCTGCCAGGTTAAAAAAGTTAATGCTGTTGCATTCCACCCTAGGCAAAGAAGACAAGCCTTTTTCAAGGACAGGTCCGACTGAAATGCTTTTTTATGGGTTCAAAGTAAAACATTATGGTGAAAAAATGAATACAGCTTTGTTTGTTTCTTCAGTCATTGTTAGCAATAGGCATAAGGGTATTCTGGTTTTGAGCCCATATGGAAAGACCATCAACACTTTCTGCTTCTGGGTCCTTTGCCAAAATACCATATCCCACATGCCTTTTACCTTAAAACATAAAAGAAAAGGTGTTGTTCTGGTCAAATAAAGAAATAATTTTTACTAGCATACGTCTAATGTTAAAGCCGCCTAAATCCTGCCAAAGACATTACAACACCATCTGCAAAACAGATTTTCATTAAATTGATCAGTTTAAAGTTAAGCAGCTAGGCAGATGATGCTTTTGCGCTAACCTTTAACCTTTAACCTTCTTAAACTGAAATCAGGTCCCTCCTTTTGGGTAATATCTTTGCCGCTTCAGAACATGGGAGGTAAAGTGATCTACCAAAATTTAAAAATCATACCATTAAAAAAAATCATAGCATTTAAAAATCATAGTGTTGTGGATCAATATTTTGTCAATAAAGGGAAAACCAAGGTAGTTTTTGCACAGCTGAGTATTAGTCTGCTAACTGCTGCCTGTTACTTTCTCTGAGTTCCTAAATAGCTGCATACACAATGCAAACTGCAGTAAATATACAATATAAAAGCAATGACTATTGAAGGTATTATCAGGTAATTGAATCATATTTTTGATAGACTAACTTCAAATATTTATTCGTGATTAGAAATTGATCATGTCATTCTGTTACTTGGTCAAGTAAATTTTCTTTTCAGCCATCTCAGTTTACTTCACAAAAAGGCTACCCTGTACTTATTTATTTATTAATAAAAGTATTTGGAAACTATTTTATGAGCATGGGACATGATATATGCAGTTCCCTGAATCAAAAGCTTTTTGACTAAGCTATAAAATGGCTGCCTTAAGAGCAGTTCCAGCTATATGTATTTTACATCCACAGAGACAGATCACCGTCCTGCCTCAGCTTCCCAAATCTGCAGGAGCTGAATGCTTCCTCTTGCAGAATGGAAATGCACTCTGTTGCTATAGAATCTTGCTCTGTTTACTTGTGGAGTCACTGAATGCTTCTCAATGGATGCTGCCAAGAACTTGCAACTCTTCTGTGGTTTAATTTGCTAATATCAAGCTCCACAATTCCAAAAGTAAGTCTTTGGGAAATTCATTGAGGCCAAGCTGAGTTCACTCAGGGTAAGGCCGTCTTTGTTCTGGTTCCTAGCAGCCACATTACCAACACCATTTGAATACTGCACTTCTGTAAGGAACAACCAGGCCATTTCTTCTTTAAATAACTTAGAAAACAGCTAAAGGTTCCACTTTGCCACATTTAGAATCTAACTCTAAAAGTGACATTTCCGTACTGCCTAAAATTATACAGCTTCAGAAGAGAAGCTCTGATGTTCATGGTCGCTTTAAAAGCTATGACTATGAAAAGACATCCTTTTATTCCATCAATAGTTAAGCACAGGGAGAAAAATCAAGCTGTTATGGCAACATTTATAAAAAGAAAATTCACAAAACAATAACATCTAAATAAATATAAATGACTAAAGAAAAACTTTGAGGTATTTGACAAAGCAAAGGAACAAAGTCACAGATTCTTTTTCTGTGCTTTCAGATGGTTTTAGTATTAAACTTTTTATTGCCAAACCATATTCACAGTACCTTAATTTTAAAGGAGTTAAGAGGAGATGCTTGAATAGAAACACAATTCATGAATATTCTATATCGCTCCCAAGGCATGTATCTATTATTCATACAAATTAATGTTCTTTTTTTCCTTAGGTGCTCTAAAAGTTTATCTGATGTATCAAGAGAGAAAAAGTTTACAACTCTCTTGGTGTCAACAGCTTCACCAAGACCTGACAAAACTATCAAGTCTGCTAGCAGATAACTAAACAGATTTTCAAAACCATATTTATTTCCACCTTGAGGCCTGAATGTACACTTAAAATTAAGAGTAAAGTTTTCTGGGTGATGTACAGAGGCATGACATTCTGTTATAGAGCACACACACCTAGAACATTTTGGTCATTTGGGACACATTGTAGCACTTCATGCCAACCCCAAATCTTAAAAAATAATACTGTACTCCAACTGATACTTTAAATCTGACATCACTTTCCTTCAAATTAACCTTAAAATGAAATTATACAAAAATAGTGTATGTGTGTGTATAAGCTATCTGCTTTCTGAGAGTCATTAAACCTAGTGGGGTTCAAATTTCCAAGCTTCTCTAAGAAGTCATGAGGGACAGAATTTTTTTAAAAAGCTAAGATACTCACTAGCAATCCTAGGTACAAGTACTTTAAGAATACATGCATCAGGAGAGTTGGAATCTCATGGTTAACAGCCACACACTTCCAATGGCCTACTTAGGCCATGAAGCCTAGAGGGTATCTGGGAGTTTATGGATTTCGTTTCCACTGGGATGTCCTCAGCTGATTCAAAGACTTGGCTCCAAAGCCTAGTGATGGTCCCTCACTGTGTACGATAGCTGCACCACACAGGTGCTACTGAACCGCCCCATCTAACAAACCAGGACCTGGCAAAGAAGCAGATTCAGCAGCAGGACATTTTTAGTCATGAGGGCCAAGAGCTAATACTCTCTCCCTCAGCATCCCACATCGAGTATTTTGTAGGACACGCTGCAAACCCAAACATATTTGATGAAGGTTTCTCTAAGGGATCGGGTTGAGTGAGTGAAGAGACAGTACTGTTCTGAGTAGATAGTTTGTGTACCTTGTGACTATAGTTTTTTTAAAAATTAGCAGCTGGCATCTAATTTTCAACAGTCCCAGAAGCTTTGGCAGTGAAGAAGAGCCATCTGAGAAAAGCTTTCTGCCTTCCCTTCTCCTACTCCACCATTCCTAACTGTGGCACCATTTGCAGTAGCATTTCTTTGAATGGTGGCATTATAAAACAAATAATTGAAATAACACAGGTTAACACTCCAAAAAACTGACGGGGATCAAAATTTAAAAAAAAAAAAACAAACCCCTGACTTAGAGTGTGGCTGCACAGTGTAAATGGAGGGAACAAAGAATGGCTTCACAGATGATAGGGAACAGGAACTTCTAAAGGGAGTTTTGCTGCTGAAGCAGGCTGTGTCACTAGAATCTCAGCTCTTTTTGTACTTTTTGTAATAGGACGGTGGGTGCTAAAATAAAAGAAAAGCAAAAAACATCACTCTCTAGAATTAAGGAAAAATGCAATCTAAATAAAATACATAATCAAATTAGCAGAGCAGCCAGCACTGTGGGATAGTATAGAAGACCAAAACTTCTGTTACTGCCATTTTTGCTCACAGCAGATACACCAAGGTTACAACTACCAGGTTATAAAATGAAAGTCTATGTTACTGCCTGTGCAGTGTGTGTTAGCTCAGACCAACCGTTTGAACATGGCTGAATAACAGAAAAACGTTATTTCTTGCTCGAACTAGAGGTCTGCTGAGACTTTTCTGTATTTGTTCTGGATGTACAGGTTTTCAACATGATTAGAAAACCAGCATATTTGCTGTAATCAGCAGATGACTCCTGATAGTTTAGTTATCACAGATTTCTAGTATAAATCAATAGATAACACTTGCAAAATGGATTTTCTAATCATATTTAGAGCTTGTTACAATGACTAATGGCTTGCAATATTTCCTGAATTTTTATATCCCCTAGACAAAAGAAGTTTTTAATAAGTTACAAAGTTATTCATCTTGGAAATGAATGTGTTATATTTTGTACATGAACCAAGACAATCAAGCCAATCCAGTAAACACACTGCAGAAAATAAGTTACCCCATAATTAGGGTTTGGAAAAAGTCATGACAAGTTGTGTAATAAATGGTATTCATCACTCCCACATATTCATTATATCCACATAGTTTTTTCCAGTAAAGATAAAAATATAGTTGCCATTCTACTAACATATTTATCTACACCACACCCTTTCATGTTTGTGAAAAATCATTACTGGTTTGGAAAAGAAGGGCAGACAAAAGGATGAGAGCGCTTACTTTTGAATATCCTTTGTAATAATGTGGCATATTGCATGTGCTTACTGAAAATACCAATGTAAAATAACCTGGCTGTGATACATTATGGTTGTAAACAGATACATACGCCAGAAAGTGATCTCCTTTCCCTATGCACAGTATGGAAAAATCATCATTTTCCATAATCTCTGTCAAGCTTCTGATCAAAATGTAATGGACAAAGTCTGAAAAAGTTACGAGAGATGTAAAACACCTCTAGTCATTTATTACGAGAGAACTTTAAAAAAACAAACAAACAACTTATGGACCCTGTGTTTGCAGAAAGTGCATCCTAAATGACCCCCAGGTGACTCAACAGCACTCATCTGTAGCACTCTTCCCTGACTAACCTGCAGTTTTTGTTCAATAAACATTTACTCTACTAATTAGTCGAAGTCCTGTTTGATGAGCACTGAAAGGGTTAATTTCCCAGCCTACTTGGTGCCGGCTGGAGTTGCTGTCACAGACTTACCTTGTAGAGTTTCAGGGCTGCCTCATGCCTGTGATTGGTAGTATGTAAGCGCAATTTATCCACGCTGTTGGTGTAATAGTCACAGGCGTTACATTTTAGGTGAACTGGGTTGCCAATGGCAATACACTTCAGCCTCCACTCATTAGTTTTGCCGCCTTCTTTAATGTGAG
This sequence comes from Ifrita kowaldi, assembly GCA_013398055.1. Taxonomy (NCBI): domain Eukaryota; kingdom Metazoa; phylum Chordata; class Aves; order Passeriformes; family Cinclosomatidae; genus Ifrita; species Ifrita kowaldi. The sequence continues at coordinate 25,513 of VZRS01000903.1, read as the reverse complement.
CCACCAGCTGATATTTCTGCATATGTTTGTCAGTCTTGCAGTGGAGCTGGAAGTTCGCTTTGAGCTGAGTGTTGTAGTTACAGAGCTTGCACTGGTAGATGTCTCCAATTACAGCCCTCCACTCCTCTTCGGGGAGTGAGCGCTCACTGCTCACATGCACACTTAGGGCCTCCAGGCTGTCAGAGGTG
>VZRS01000903.1:325-20325 GCA_013398055.1 Ifrita kowaldi | reverse complement strand
AGTTTGCAGAATGATGGCACTGTACACAACAGCTGAGTACTCCGAAACTTTAGTGTTTATTTTCAGCCTATGATACAGACTCTGCCTTGCTTTTATTCAGGAGGTAAGCAATCTTCATTCCAGTCATAAGTCAGCACGATAGATTTCATTAATTTTAGACTAAAGCAGTAACCAATTTATCAGATAAGTTTTCAACTAAGCACAAAAGTTTGACTACATCCTGAAAATTATTGTTTTAGATATCTGAAGCATTAGTGTTTTCTACATATTCTCATTTACAAGAAAAGGAAATCTAATTTAAAAATTTTGCGTAGCTGGACAATATAAGTTTATATACATAATAGACAGGTGCTACATCCCTGCATAAAATCACTCAGTGTGATTTTGGGATTAAAAAAAAAAATCCTTCCCCAGAAAGGCTTCAGTGAAGGTCACTGAGATACTAAGTATGAAGGATAGCTGCTTAATTTTTTTTAAGTGTAATCAAATCTAATCTTGTCAGCTACATCAGAGAGAGGAAGTGATCAGTTTAAGATACATCAGAAGATTTGCATAGAATGAAAATGAATCAAAATTAGTTTTGGTATCTGAGATGGCTAAAATGACAGCCTAATTGCTCCTGAATCAAACGTCACAAAGCTTGGTGTGTAATTTTAATCACTGATGAGAACCGGGTTAAGTTTGCTCATGGCACACATGCAATTTAAAAACCTTTTGAAATAATCTGATCACAATGAGCATGAAAACTTAATAATTCTCTAATTAGTCCAGAGACAAGCATGTTTACCTTCTCATTTAGCAAATGTGCACAAACAGCATACACATTCTGAAGAAAGCCTACACGTCTAACGCGTTCTCCTCCAAAGGCCTTATCTACAGATAAAAAGCTGCACAAGGAGAGTTGCACCAGAAAGCAACTCCCAGCCCCTTCCATCTGTAGAGGACTGGTATAAATGACTTCATATTGGTAGCTCTCAACTCTGACACAAAGGATAAACAATGCTGGTACAAAGTATTTTTACATGTATCCACTGAGCAACTGCGCTTGTGAGGCTATTTCAGTCACATGTAAACACACATGCAAGCATGAAGACAGGCACCCAGCTGACACACGACATGCATACAAGAAGCCTTTTGGGCCATTGCACAGAAAAAGAGGCAGCAGTACTTCTGTTTTGTTTCCCAGCAATGATACAGGGATCATTTGCAGTAACTCTGTCCTACCCAGTACCATGAAAGGATCAGTCACGTTGAAACCTCTCTAGTAGGTAAAACTGATAAAGAAGGAGTTAATACAGCAAATGGAACCAGATGCAACTCCCTAAAACTATTCTAGCCCTATCTGAGGCTTTCCACTTAACCTTTGCTGCTTGAAGCAGGCTTTACCCATACTGCCACATATTATGGTATCCCACAGCATCACAGGGTCCCGTACGCACACAGAAACAGTTGCCAGTTACAGTCGTGGGCATGCACACTATACTGGGGCCAGATGGCATTTATGAGTAGTAAGTAATTTTAGGCAGATACAAAATGGGTTCTGCAGCATAGCATCTCACCCTTCCCCTTCTTCCCACAGCCCTGTGCTGAACAGTCGTGCTGTTGCAATTTTCTCTTAAAAGATTTAGCAGAAGTAAACTATATTTTTAAACTTTCCATCACATAGTCAAAGTGAAAAACAAAATCAGCACAGTAACAAGTGTCATAACATCTTTTCTGTTACTTAATCAACATTTTTAAATAAGCTGCACATTTATAGTTGTCTCCTTATATAACTTCAGTATTAATCAGTACCAAACAATGACATCAGCCCTCTGATCACAATTGTATAAACAAGAGTATATTTCATTCCAATTAAAACAAATACTAAATCTTTGAACTAATGAGCAGCACACAGAGAAAGCGTAATGTATATTTCCATACTTGAGCTGTTTACAGTCTTTGTGGCCATGTTTGCTATCAGATAAGGTAGATGAAATCATTATACCTTGATGAGGAATTAAAAATTACTGGCATAACTTACTGATTGTACATAACATATGATGGAGCATGCACCCAGTAGAGGCTACGGCATCTTCAATATTGAAAAATAAAAAAAAAATCTCCTCCCCAGGGACCTTCTATGAGAGTTATAACAAAGTTTCACAAAGTCATAGATAAAAAAATTTACAAGGACTGCCTCAGAACAAACATTTTTCCACAAAGTCTCTACAACAGATTTCAAACCTCTTTACAAAAGCAATCACAATGCAAACCATACAGTATAAAGAAAAACCCCAAAATGGATATATATTAAGCACGTATCTGCATAGCCTTAAGACATCAAGAAAAATCAAATCTCTGCCAATGATACCAGCTGAGTTCACAGAAATACATACCTGCCGCTCTGCTCAGTGTTTAAAGTTCTCTCAGTAATTCACAAGGCCACCAACTTTGATCATATAAATCCTTTTCTCGGAACTAATGGCCAATATACAGAAAACCTTAAATTGCTAACCTCTGCTTTCCTCCTGGAGAAACTGTGCTCTAAACTCTGCTCAGCTAAATTACAAAAACCCACCTACAGCCAGATTTGCTAATGAAAAGGGGGTGCTTTCTGAACAATAGGAGAATTCCTCTGCATTTAAAATGCAGAGTTCCCATTAGAACAAAGAATCACAAATGCCAGTTTTACCTCTGTTTTTTAATTGAGATTGTCCCAGCCCTCTTCTACGGTCCAGTGAGACAGTGTTTGTGAAATGATTAAAAAGAACGTGATCTGATCAAGAGGATGGAATAATGGGAAAGGAATGCTAGGTTAGCCACAGTGCTAAGTGCTGGGAAAGAAGACCAAGAGGCTTCTTAGCCTATTGTTTTTATTCCCATCTGCTTTTTAGCCATCTCATAACAGTTTTGATTCTTTATTTACTCTGGTAAAAATGGGTTAAAAGTTGCACACTTGCCTCTGAATTTGGTAACAAGTTAAAGAAATCTTTTGCAAAAAAAAACCCCAAAAAAACAGAAAAGAAAAGGAAAAAGAAAATAAATAAAAATCCCTGAATTATATCAAGTTTCCAAAAGGTCATCACTGTCTCTGCTGTGGCCTTTTCCCCATACCAAATCCTCTATCAATATGTCATAGTGAGTTAGGCAAAGACAAAAGAGAGGCTCAGTGTGAAAACTGCACATATATCTAATCCTGACAAAGCAATGAATAGGCCTTCACAAGTATAATTATACTTGTTTATTTGTTGCCACGTACAGAGGACTGATGAAAAAATCCATCAAAGTGGTATTATGCAGACACCAAGAGCTTCTTTTCTTTGCTTGCTAAAGCCACATTGAGGCTTAAATTCCTTATTGTTAAATTCAGAAGAAAGAAGAAAAAAAAAAAGATTTTGGTTGGACTTTTTTGCATCAATTGCTGACAGATCCTTTGTGTATAGCGCTGTATTATTAGATGCATTAGCTAGAAACTTGCTCACACTGCTTCTCGTTTTAGCCCATGCTGCAATCCATAATTATAAACTACTGTACACAGTACCTTTTAACAGGGTGTGGTAGGCACTTAGCTGACCACGAGCTGAACAGATTTTAAATTGCCCATTTTCCCACAATCACTTGTTTGAAATATCCAAACACAGGTAAGCTACCTGTCCTATAACTACTATGGATATTTTCTTTTCCTGAAGCTTAAAGCCGCCAGGAAAGAGAAGATGGGTCGCTGTAATGCAGAGGTGTCTTTCATTTCAGCCTGTTCAGGGCAAAAGATACACAGCAGTTTATCTTCCTGTACAGAAAGCCATCTAGACATTTATCAGAAACTTGGGCCCAGTGTAGTAGCAAAAAACAAACACACCAGTCCCTTTCTCCCCAAGCAAACAAAAAACATTCTAAGAAACAATTGCTTGAGACAAATGAAAGTGTTAGAGTGGTTGATGATATGAAGAAAAATATTTTTCAGACTGAACTATTAAGTAGCCATTAAACTCTAATAGATCTTACATCAAATAACTTAACAAAAGCACATTTTGGGTGGAGGGGGAAAAAAAGAGCCAAATAAGCTTTTTCTTATGGGATAGAAATATATCAAAGTAAAAGCAATCTGCATAGTTAATGTCTTTGTGAGCTTTCCAATTTAAAACAGAAAAGCTGTAATTTTTCTTTGCTGGCAATCTGGAAACACTCTGGAGTTAATTACAGCTGATTCGAAGTGAACCACACAAACAAAGACCAGTCTATGTCCAGACAATTATACTGCATTAACCAGCTTAGAGCTTCCTGCTGATGTTTCAGGGCTCTTCTATTACACCCTTCTACCTTCCCAGCACGATAGAAAATGCTTCTGCAAGAAGGAATTAATGAAGAGAACTGCAAAAGAATGTGTGACGACCTCTCCTGACACGGCAAAAACTTTCCGCCCATGTCACGACAAAGGGGAGAAGGTAATTAAGTTTGAATAGAGGGATGTAACGAAATATATTATGCATCTAAAACAGTACACTGAAAGGACAAGAGGGGGGATGGAAAAGTTTGCAAAAGACAAACTTGAGTGTACTGTTCAACTCGATTATTTTCTCTCATGTTCCTCTTATCCACAAAGGCTAATACCGAACATCACTCCAGCTGATTTTTAAACTCTTACAATGAAATCTCCTGAGGCTGATCAGCTCTCCTTCACTGTCAGGATAGGATTTGCCTCTTTGTTTTCTATCCTAAGGAGCAACGGGAAAGTGTATACAATGGCCATAACGCTATTATAGGCTTTGGAATTTTTAATTTAATTGTAATGGTGAAGAACTGTTGCATTACTCTCCTGTCTTCTTTCCACAGCTTTAATGAAACCACTGCAGCTGTTCTCCTTTTAAAAGCAAGATCAGCAATCCCAGCTTGACAAAGCTACTGTGCAATATGTTTCTTTTGTTGTTGTTTGGTTTTGTTGTTTTAGGAAAATGTTGTAATCATTATGCAAGATAGGCCTGTGTCTTAGGCTACTTCTGCAAACAAATTTGGCTTCTTTTTTTTTTTTCCAGCCACCCTAGTTTGCATGTATTTGTTCTAACTGAATATTAATAGCTCACATTGGTGTGAGACAAGAACATGAACTGTAATTATCCTTCTAATTCTCGCTTTCATACCATATTTCTACTACTCCACCTGACACAGGTTCTGTAGTGATTACTTCATTAGTGAAGAAGAATGGCCTAATCAGGTAAAGTATTGCTAGAAAACTCTTGTTTGCCAATACTAGGAGAAAGCACCAACTTTTTGCCTTTCTTTCTTTATGGAGAAAGGTGCATCTGAATGATAGTGACCCAGTGAACATTAGAGCATTAATCACCTCCCTTTGTCTCATCTATGCAAAGTAGGATTAGAGTTAAAATGATGACTGCTTAATCCCTTTGATTTTCTTTTACTAAATAAATATTAATCTACAAATCAATCAGATCCCGTATTATAACACACACAATATACACTACGAAAGGTTATGTAAATTACACTCAATTTTACAAGCATGCCATTAATGGAAAGAGCCCCCATGCTTTCCCTTTTCGCTCCCCAAACCCCTATTATATTTGGAAGTTCAAGTTAATAATCCCACTAAATATAAAGCTTAGCTATTGAATCCATATTCTTTTTTCCTTTAAAGAACTTCACTGCATCAATCATTTTAGGAATTAATAAATCATATTTACTGTGTTTATTCATATGTCAATACTCCCAATCTGTAAAGCTTTCACTACTTAATCTCTTTAACTCTGACCAAAGTTAGTTTACATTAGATGTTGTTTTAAACTCACATGGAACTAAATTAAATAAAAGCAGCTAGAAAATTAATCCTAATTATCTTCATGAAAAATAATGCTGCCTGGATCCGTCACCTGTTCTCACACACTATGAAAGAGATCATTTGCATTCACAGCTCTTAAGAAAAAAATTACAGAAATGTAGATTTTGCTTCATTAAACTTAAGTCTAATTTAGTAAAAATGTAATATTAACATAAGTAAGTATACTAAAAATACTTTAATGATATAAAATAGAGCAGTATAATCTTCTAAAGTGTGAATTATCACAAGCTTTATGATTTTACTGAAGTCTGGATGTGCCTTCTTGTCGGCATATTTGGAAGGTAAGAATGGATTGCAAAAGTAACAAATAATGACCATGGAGTCAGAGTGGCTCTATAGTATTCACCTAACCTCTTTGTTGTCTCAAAACAAACTGTGAAATAAACATTACAGTACTTTTTTGCTCGCATGCTAAAAACACTGCAATTATCTTTCTAAAAGTTACCATGAGGCAGGTAGTCAAGCAAACAGTCCAGGTCTTGGGGAGATACTACAACTCCAGATAAGTTCAGAAAGAGTCTTGATGAAAACAAAATGTAAAGAATCTTGCTTTTGAGCAGATTTACAAGACTGCAAGACTCTTCTAATTATGCATCTGGAATGAAAAAAAAAAAGCTGTGGTACTGTAAATCATGTTAAACATTTAAATATTACTCTGTATTAAAGTCAGCCTGGTCAGTGAAAATACGGGATGTTTTTTAAACAATTTAGGTATTAATAAAGCACTTTTTTTCTAGAATATTATCATGGCAAATTTGTTTTGTATTGCCAAGATCAGCTGGGCATTTTGTTTTTATTATGCATAGTCTTTTGTCATTTTTTTTTGTTCTGCAAGTTAATTTGACTGCTGTGCATAAGTGAAGTGAGCAATTCAGTAATTAACTTTGGTGTTTTAAAATGTATGAACTTTAATTAGATTTCATTATAAACAAACAAATGTCAACCATAATTATAAGCTCCTCGGTTTAACCACATTTTATCCCTTTTCAAACAAACTTGATGTCAGACAAATTAAAATCAAGCAGCCAGCAATTTTGAGTTGAATTTTACATGATCTGCCAGTAACCTGATTACTTTAACTTCAATATCATTACAGGAAAAGTATTTCAAGAAAAATAATTACAAGAATTCCAACAGGAGACAAGCTTAATTGTATTGATTCAAAAGATGCATGTATGTAGGAACCATGCTGGAGGAATAATGTTATCTTAAATCTACAGTTACTATTAAAATTATATTGTCTGTCATGAAAAAGGCAATTTGAGATCAGTGTCTGGAAAAGCAGAGATACAAAACTAACTGAAATAATTATCTTTACGCCGTTATACTTTAAGCAACAAAATATCAATGAGGAACAACTTCAAGGCATGAAGGTTTGCAGGTTTATTTACTGACTGGTGTATCTATTAGTACCAGGAACAAGTGGAGCTGTCAGGACATAATGAAGGTAAATGATTAGTTAGCACAGAGACTGAGCTCTTCTTCAATGCAATAAGAGTTAATTAAAGTTTACCACCAAACATCAACCAAAGCAGGATGTTGATCAGGTTTCAGCATTAAGTGCAAACAGACAATGGTTGGCAGCAATTAGTGCAGCTATCAAATGACACGCAATTATAATTATACATTTAAAACAGCTAAAGGCTTCTGGAAGGGAGGGAAGAATCCCATCAGCTTCTTTGACTATGTACAGTCAAAGTGCAGGAAACAGGTATCAGATATATCACTTCAATATTGTAAATCAATAGAATTAAACAAAAAAAAAGGTTGTACAAGCACATTATCTGAAAAAGGACAATCCACTGTACATGAAATGGAAGAAATCTGCAGGCGACTCCTAACAAAGATAAGTACTAGTTAGATTAAATAAATTACTTTACTGCTGCCACTCACACTGACACGCATAAACAGGGAAGTGTTTGGGGTTTAAACACTGGTGGCTGCAGCTTTACTACACATTTTTATGCCAGACTCAAGGTTACACGGCATCTTTGGTCCCTGTGGCCACATTCACAGCATGAGAAGGCCCAGAAAGACCCCGGGCCCGAAGCCCACGACCACAAGAGCGGGTTTCACATGCTAGCTGCAAGCCTGCTGCGAGGAAGCCTGGGCTAACCAGAGGCAATTGCCTGGTACCTGAGCCACAGCCTAAGGCTCTGCCACACATCCCCTCCTCTCTTTCCCCTCCAATCAGCATGTGAGCCAGTGCTGTCTGCTCCCAAACTTATGCCCAAGTTTTGGGAAAGAGAAAGGAAGTGAGAGACTTCCACCATGGACAAGCTGTGCATCGCACAGCAGCAACGCAGACGCACGGATAATCCAGAGCGCAGCGAGGGCCGGTGCTGCCGCTGCCACGCGCCGCTCCCCTTCGAAGGCCTTGCGGAATGGTGGCAGCTACCACATCAGTCATACAACAGAGGCGGTAACAATTTTCTTCTCAGTTTCCCATTAAAACCAAAGGAAAGATGATAAACTTGCATCAGCACCTTTAATAGCAACACCAAACAAAGGAAAAACTGCTCTCTGCCCAGGGCTGACAGCCTGCTGAACACCCTCAGCATGGATCTGGGAAGTCAAAACACCCCCAGTTCTGCAGTATCAAACACACGGGACACACAGCAAAGCAGGTAAATAGCCATTATTAACTGGTGTAGCCCGACAGACAATCAGCTACACACATCCAGCATTCGGACAATTCTCAGTAACTGCTCCATGCGCTGGAGATGGAATAACCCACTCACTCCTCTTGGGCTGGCATAGTGCAGCTAATGGGATTACCTGTAAGCACCTACACTGTTCCACATCAGCTGAATAGGTCTGGCAACCAGGATCCCCACCTCAAAGAAATCAAGATCTCTTCAGCATTTTTATGGACAACACAGTGGGAAAAGCACCCTGTTCTTCCTAGATATGTAACAGGAAGCAAGACAAAGCTTTCCAGAAGACAAGTAGCAGGTTTCCAAGAAAGCTAAGCTGTGACAAATTAAAACCTGATGATGAGAGGAGCAAAGGGGTTAGACAGTGGGATTCATTGCTGAAGGATACCACTGAAATCATGAATCTACCAAGGTTAAAAAAAAAGAATGGAAACTGGCTGCCAAAATTATCCAGAGTTATTGTAATGAATGTGAACAAAACAAAAACAAAAATATAGATTGTAAGGGATATTAAATCTTCTTTTTCAGAGGTCTAAAAAATTTGCATTTGTAATCTTGCCAAGGCAGGCATATACAATAGGTTATCCACATCTGCCTACTGTGATATTCTTCAGAAGCATTTTGCACAGACTAGTCAAAGAGAGAAAAGGCTGGCCACCACAGAATCCCAGTTTGGCAATCAGTGTGTTTTTATATTATGAATTACCCCCTGAGTAAAGAAGTGTCTACAGTGGGGAGACTATCCTCATATTTTGTTTTAACTAATCCATGCAAAAAGATCATCAGCATCAGTTCATATTTAAATGCGGCAATAATTTCCAATGTGTCAAATTCAGTAAACCTTTTTTTTAAGATTGTAAACACCATATTTTTTAATGCAGTTTTTTTTTTTAAATTTTAGAAGGAAACCCACGTACATACGCAAAATGCATTAAGATGGGTTTTGTTAGTATGTTGGCTACCAGTTGTGATTTTCACTGGAATGTGCACACATTCTCATTGCTAAACTTATTTTAATAAAATGCTTTACTGCTTTTCATAGTTCCTGGGCTGAAGCCTAGAGCAGTTCTACAGATTTTTTTTTCCCTAACAAACCTCATTTTCCCAACTAATTCTGTTATGCTAGGGATTTGTGCACAGAGTTGGCTAATCCCAGTATTTCCCTAGAGCTGCATCTAAGCTATGGCCCACTCCCAGCACAAAAGTGTCTCCAAAAGCCCTTTCGCCCCCTTCAGCACTGATACACTCATTGGTCCTGACATTTTCACTTCAGCCATGACAAATGAGCTGATGGCTGTGATCAGATTGCACACGAGGACTGCTTTATCAAAGACGTATCATTAACTCTCATCACTGTCTTCCATTATGACTCTTTTGGTCAAATCTGTTGTGAAAATGCAAGTCAGTTTAAAAACATAACCTAAACATAGCAACAAACAAACTTCATTAAAAAGCAGTAAAGAAAACCAGACTCGGACGGGATCAGAAAGAGTCTAGCGTTAACTAAATGTTTCTCTGGGGATTTAAGTAACTGTACTCAACCTCTGCCCCAGTGCAAACATGGCAGTTGACCGTCTTCGAAAGGTCCCTTCCCCCATTGCGGACTCTGAGCACTACTTTGCCTTTTTTAGAGAAACAAAAATATAGCAGCAGCCATCAAATATGTCTAAAACCAAAGTCAACTTTTTTTTCCTTTTTAGTCTCTGAATCACTTCACATTCTGTGTGTCTGCTCTTATCAAAATATGTTTCTCAAATAAATCCCTTAAAGAATATAAAATTTTCATTTGAATCACAGCCACATAATCGCACTGTTTTCTGACTCACATTAAAAACACCAACATAAAGCACTGTCTGAAACGGAAATCGCTCAGCTCCCTATGAATACCACAACCTTTCTGTCAAGTTAGAACCTAAGTTCCAGTTACACGGTTCTTGTTACATCTAGAGGGTTTACAAAGTATATATTTGTTGTAACGTATTCTAGCAATTCATCTGAGAATACACATCTAGCGGAGTCAACTGTAACACAACAGATCTTGGGAATGGAGGTCATGCTTTGAGATAAAGTGCTATTCACTTTTGGACCATGCAAGAAGCTCTTTATTCCTGTTCTTATTGGCATCAGTTCCCCCTTACCAGAGCAAGAACAAAGCCAAGTGCTCGTGTGAGGTTTATGAATAAATCAGAGGTGAGCCACTTTAAGTGCTGCCCATGATTTCCTTGTTGACAGTGAGCACTTAAACAGGCTTCTATGACCAGCAACTCCTGGCAAACCTTAATGGCTCCTAATCTGTACCCTGCTTCATTTCAGGAAAGAAATTACCTACCCCAATTTTTCTCAAGTCTTCACCTTTTGGGCAACTACTGTCCCACCTTTTTAAGAAATTCACATTTGGGGACTGTCCTGTTTCAGTGCCAAGTTTTCACATAACACACAACATAAAAATCACCATTTTCTTCCTTGAAAACAAATGACAGCTAATAAAATATTATTATGCTGTGCAGCCTAAGTAATTCCCAGACAAACCATTACACAATTCAGCGTTTGTTTAAATTGCATAGATTTTTAAATGAACCTAAAAGATATGCAGTATATTTGCCTCCGATTATTAAAATCATATAAAAAATATGCTGAGAGCAGATTCAACCTTCTATACAGCTACAGCTGAAATCAGGAATGTTTATAAATCATTACCACTGACTGTGTTTTAAAAATTCAAACAGCCTCAGAATCTATTTTTGAATAATACTAACATTGAAAATCAAACTGATTGATTTCAACAGTAAACTCTGTGCTGGACCAAACAAATCTGGTCCGGAACATCCAGCTGTGGCATGACACTAGGTGCTTCAGTATGTACGTCTTTGATGCACAAAACCACTCAGAGACCTATGCTGTTCAGCATTAAAGCTGTATCCTGCATGGAGAATAGATTTCAACATGGAATGAAATCCTTCGTTTTTAAGGACTCTCTTTCCTTCACAACGCCTCTTCTTCCCCCCGCCCCCCCTTTTTGACATGTCACCATCTCCAGATGGCTGAATTGACTCTGTAGTAGCTGAGTTATTGTCAGGCTCCCAGTTTCTGCTATATTTAAATACTAACATTTTTTTACTCTGCTGTCTCTTGTTGCCTTTCCACCCACTCGGGAAAAAGCTGTGATTTCATTGAGCGTTCCCCTCGGGGCCAGGGGGCGGCTGCCTGGCAGCACTGACCTGCCGCTGCTGGAATTGCGGCGGGTGCCTCAGCAGATGACGCTCTTCTTTGCAAGGGCCTGATCCAAACCTGGGGAAATCGATGAGGTGGCGCTGGACTTTGGAACAGGCCCCTCAGTCAAAATTGGAAACTGCAAAAATACTGGGGAAACCACCCGTCAAGCGAGAGAGAAATCCGCAGGCCAGACCAGTCAGGACATAGAACTCCAGTGATGCTTTCCACTGGAACTGAAATGTCTGTCCCAGTGCACTGGCAGACGACTCTGTGAGAAATCGTATTTTCTTTCCCTACAGAAATCAGTTGCTCCTGCTGGAAAAAGTCCCAAAGCACAATGCTTTGTTTTAGCAGAGTGACGCGTGGTTTTGTGTGCGTGGGGCAGCACTTCCCACTCCAGAGATGACTGCACTGCAATGGCAAAAAATTTTTTTTTTGTGAACAGTTTGTGAAAACTCAAAGGAACTGAGAAACTGAGGGGTGACATATAAATAAATTATTTATTTTAGAAATGTTACATTTTCTTTAATTTAAACCCTTGGTGCTGTAAACAAAATCAATAACCATATTTCAATTAAAAAAAAACAAAACAGAAAAGGACTTGAGTGAAACTCACAGGAATAAATTCCCTGTTTAAGGAGCTACTTTTCACTCAGAACCTGATTTTCTGGAGTACGGAAGGCATGGGAAGAGTTAGGTGGTAAACAAGGAGAATCTTAATTAAAGGTGGACAGCCAAGGTTTCTCAAACAGGCAAACCACCTGCATTTGAAAACGTCATGTAACACCTGGTAAATCCAACGATATTTTTTCCCCTCTCTTGCTATGAAAGTTCTGGTCCTCTGATTACCAAAAATCAAAGGACCATCCCCAACAGATAGGCATAAGTAACGTTTCTGCCATGAAAAAGAGATTATTCTTATCTGTTACACTACCATCTTCTGGAACAAGTGTGGAAACAACTGGGATTACTCCAGGTTTCTATCAGTGCCCCAAACACTGGAGCACTACCAGTGACAGGTGCCTTGTCATCTCAGATTAGGTGAATTTATACGGCAGCCTCAGTGTCAGAACAGGGAGGAGCAAGCCTTCAGCAGCAGCCTCTCACAGACCTTCAGCTCTGCTGTTACCTGGTAAAAGGAAGAGAACCGACCCCCTCAGCCTCTCCGGAAAAACTCTTACTTAAAGACCCTCTGGTGCCTTCCTTAAAAATGGAAATGGTAGTACAAAAAGAGGAGACGAAACCTTTTGAATTTGATTTGATGGGATTATTGTCAAGTGGTAACTACAGGCCTGATTCTTTTTCCACTAATATCAAAACTAGCTGTCTTGCCACTTTAACACCCATGTTATTCCTCTCGTTTCAGGGCAGTAATTATTAATTTAGTTTGGGGTGAATGGGAAGAATCTAGTTCTCTAGGTTTTATGTGTCATAGGCACACATCAAGACAGGCCTTTCTTTCCTTTTCAGTATGTATTTCTTTGTTGCAGAAACAGAACGTTTGTCTATTTAAATACAGTTTTAAATGTATATCTAGTGTGCACATCGCTTGTTCTGCGAACACTGCTGCAGCCTATATGGCAAATGTTTGTTTTCAGAGTCACCATGGTCTTTCATGTACATACAGCCTTTAGATTGTGGACTATTGACCTGAAGGACTGTAACACCTTCTTAGGAGGTGGGATAACCGATCAGATCGCTGTGAGTACTAAAAGTCTGCTAGATTTGTGTGTAAAGAAATTCCAGCTTATGTGTGTTTCTTTAAATTTTTTCTCAAAAATACAAAAAGCAAATAAAATATAATTCAGACAAATTACAATCTAAACATATCTCTCTCTCTCCTTTTTCTTTCTTTTAATTGAAAGCCGATTCTGAGTAATGTGAACATAAAACAGAACGTCTTGATACAGCAAACTTTTATTTTGACCATACAACTTAGTTAAACCATTCCTCAGAATATTTTTTTTTAAGCAGAAAATGTAATTCCTCAACAAGTCTGCCATATTTCAGTCTGGCACAAACTTGTCTGGTTAGTTTGGAACATGGAAAAAGTTGCAGTAATAATGAAAATACTGGTGTAAAACTGCTATAGAGTGACTATATATACAAAAGGAATAGAGTGACATGTATTATAGACTAAACTTCCTGCTTTTATTTATGCAAAACAAGTTTATCTCTACAGGTCTGCAAAATCCCACTATCAATAAATGTGTTTATTAACCCTTTCAAAAACAACAACAAATCTCAACAACTACCAAACAAAACCTACTAGGTCTGTTATACCTATTTGGTAAAAGCAACTCATATATTTCTTATTTTCTCCTATCTGTGCATCTGTTCGCATACATATATTTTGTGTTACATCTTATTCTTTAAAACCTTGAATGCCAGAATCTCAGTGTGCTGGGTTTCTGCCCATTCAGTAAGAATGCAGACATCACATAAGTTATTATTAACCCATGTGTTATCCAGTTCTACAGTGGCTGGAACTTTGCCAGAGACAACACATGGTGCTTGGTTAACAATATTTTAAAATATAAATTAATTTATTTTTTTAATTAACACATTTTTCTTATGGAAATACACTATCAAGCTCTTCCCAGAATGAGAGATATACCCTAAGAATATCCCTTTCTAAGAAGTTGTAAGGAATTTCAGAAAGTAAGCAGCAAAACATTCTAAAACCCCCAGAAGGTCTTTATCTTTGTTTGAAAACGAGAATTTTTGTGACTATTCTTCCCAAGCACTTTCTGAATTTACAGTTTTGATTAATTTATCCATAAGCAATCCTAATTTCTTAGAGGCATCTCCAACGTTTAAATATTATCAGATCAAGCCCAATACTGAAATAACAAGCATTCACAAATAAATGTTCTGCAAACTGGAAAAAATCCCCAAAACAAGTTAATATTTAGTCTGACTACCAAGAGTTTTCCACAGTAGCTCTAAATCGGTAATTATGTTGACCTGATAAAAAAGAGAGCCTATTTAATATGCACACATACAAATAATTATTCACACTGCATTTGATTTACATACGTACAAAAGAACCACTTCCCACTTTCAAAAGTGGCTCAACACTTATGGTATTTTAACTGCCCTAATTACTGTTGAGAGAACATAATTAGAAGCACTGATCACATTGTCAACAGCTAACCAGTTGCAGCCCTGGCTGGGGGCCTGATCCTGCGCTGGCTGGAGACGAAGGGGGCCAGCACTGATTGCAGGAGGAGGCCAGGGCCGTTCTCGCCACCTGAATCTACGGGAATCCAAATGTTTTAAACAACCTGCGTATGCTGACACAGTCACGCTGAACACCCCGCTCCTTATGTGCATGTATCAATTGCTATTTCGGTAAGCTTTCTCTGTTTTCAAAGGCGAGCGAAGAGAGTAATTTTTTCCCCAGCAAGGCTCCTATACCACTTATACACTTAGCACTGAGTCAGAATTCATAACTTTTTCCAAAGGAGAAACAGTTTAATAATTAAAACAGATATTGACTAAACCCTGCTTCCTTGAATACCAAACTTTTATTAGATTATTATGTGTTGATGCATAATTTCCATTGGCAACTTTTAAAGCAGCTCCTTCCCTCCCTGCCGGCCCCTGTCCTCCCTCTTTCTTTCCCCCAAGCAAAGTGCTGGGAATCCTTGATACCCAATAGTCAATATTTGGTTTGCCTGTCATGTTCCTGGAGCTCCCCTCCATACAAACCGGTGTTTCTCATCCTGTCGCTGCACTACTCTCGTACGTGTTACTTCACATGATGATGTAAATTCAGGGCATCTTAGCAATTTGCTAAAACCTGAGCTTCTGCTTGTTTTCTCAAGTCTTGGACAAACATAACTTTAGGAGAGCTGAACATAGGCATAAAGAAAGAGGAGCCTGCATTTTCATCTTCCTTTCATCTCAGTCATTCAGTCAACCATTCAGTGCCCTATTCAACAGAGCTTTTCATTATGCAAAAAAATGCTAATCCTTTTCCGATGCTTTCACACTTGTATAAACCCCCATTCCTTCGACTGAAAAGCAATTATATCAGTTTACCTTTCTGTCAAAAACAGGATTAATATTCCAATACCAGAATCTCCTTTATTTTCCTATCTTTTGCTTTAGGAAACTAGAGATTATTAGTGGCGGTATTCCTTAGAGCAAGAATACATTATTTTAAATATGATTATTTTAGCCAAAGCAAGATGGGGGAGGGGGAGGGAGAGAAAAAACTTCAGTTGCTGCGGAAACTCTTTTCAGTGACAGAACTGACCTTCCCTTTGCAGAGGCCTGAATAGAATGAGCCTCACTCTGGTCTATTAATCAGAAACAAATTATGAAAGAATGTGGCTGGACTGGTTGACACTATCCTGTCTTGGGAGACTCAGTAACAGCCTAGTAACAATGTCCTCTTCATGGGTAATGAACAGCCATGACAAATGGGGCAGAGAAACTATTTATTTGCATATGCAAATTCTCACACAAGGGAAACATGTACAAACAAGTGTCATTGTAAGGTGGATTAGGCAAACAACGCTTTCTTTTTAGGACATTCTGCAGCCCAGAACATTAGTCAGCACAATTAAACCAGTCTCCATGGAGACTAATGAAATTTCACCATGGTATGAGTTAAATTAGATAGCTAGTTATGTGTTTTCACAATCCAACTTGAAATCCATTATTGTTTCAGAACAATACAGCAATTGTGCCTGGCTGATCTTTGCCAGCTCAACAAGCTCCTAAGTTGACAATTTGCATATGTTAATATAATTAAGCACTAATTACATGAAACTTGTACATATTCACATGCACTTTCCCTGGGCGCTTCTCAGTTTGAACCTTGGCCAAGTCTTTAACCCTTTGAATGAATTTGGAGCAGCAAAGATCTGCCTTCTGGGTACAGCCCCAAGGCAGATGCAGAAAAGCTCTTCATTTATAAACACAAAGCTTAACCTGGCTTCTCATATTTCTATCAACAGGCTAGAAAACATTTTTGTGGGGTGGGGTAGGAGAAAGGCCGAGGGGTGGAGGGAGCTGTATTGGAAGTCCTTTAGACACCCAGCTCTGGTGCCCTTTTTGCATATGAAAACACAAATATTTACCCACCTAACAGGTCACAAACACATGTATTGCCATTGTCACAGGTCTTCAAGACCTGAATTGTCAAAAACTAGATCGGGTTTTATGTCAGTGCTGTCAGATCCACAAAAATGGGAATGAGAAAAGGAAAAAAGAGCAAGCAGTAACTAATGAGCTTTACATAAATATATGCAGAGGCAATTAAGCAGTGTTAATTACTATGACAGCAGTTAATTGAATATAATTAGATATTTTAAGCTACTGACTAAGGCATAGTTAAGATTAATTTTATTGAGATTAATTGTAAATAAGAATAGATTAACTGTGTTTTGACAGGCATAAAAAGTAGATCTGCAAATTAACTAGGAGAGCAGAAACTAGCACAAAAATCATATATTATCTTAATGTCACACCTCAGAATCATCTGCTCAATAAACATGACTTTTCAAACCCAAACAGACAGGAATCTTGAAGAAAAACAAACAGCTTGCAGAGATTAAAGAGCCTTTTGTCCTTTTTCATGTGCATTTCTTTTAGCAGACTAAATTAAGCGAGTCTGGTGTACGTTTTTAGGAAGGAACATTTCACACTGAATGGAAAAAATGTTCTATCACATATGAAATTCATGCAG
Source organism: Ifrita kowaldi (assembly GCA_013398055.1). Lineage (NCBI taxonomy): Eukaryota > Metazoa > Chordata > Aves > Passeriformes > Cinclosomatidae > Ifrita > Ifrita kowaldi. The sequence goes on along the minus strand of VZRS01000903.1, from coordinate 2,924 downwards.
CTGTGCGGAACCTAGTCCAGATGGTCTAAGACTATAAAACAACACTAAATGATAGACAGTAGGGCCTTCCCAAGATTATGTGATAAAGTCACAACCTCATATTTTGACTTAAATTTTCTGTCATGTATTGTTTCCTTCCAGATCAGATACCTCCATTTTAATTTTTAACTGATCCTGAATATTCAATGGAAACTCTCAATAAACATTACTGATAAGCATATGAGCAGAAATCATAAAATATTTACAAAACGCCCCTCGGCTTCATTAAAACAATGCTGAATTTGAAGTGTCCTGGTTCCCCCACAATACTAAACTGTTCACACCACTTAGCTTAAATAGGTAAAAATGCCTAGTTTTAAATATGCTTCAAAAAAACCACCATAACACATTCTACCAGCAGATTAATTCATGCATGCTGCTTAAGAAAATTAACAACAAGGCTGAAGAATGCTGAACAAATCACTAATAAGAAAGGAGCTTCAATTGATTTTGAAATAAATCAATAGGTGATTAACACAATATTTTTAAAGCAGTAGAATGTATATATATTATATAAGCATATATATTATATTTTCGATACCTTTTTAGCTCTTAATCGAACAAGGGCTTTACAACAGTGAGCATGTCCCTATATTGACTATCAACTTCTTTGGAATGCCTTTAGTCTTTTATAACGAAAATCCAAAAAACGGTCTGTGAAACAAGGCTACGACAAGCCATTCTGCAGTGAAAGATTTTAAATCATCCAGCCTCTTCTAATAGACTTGAGACTTATTGAGGTAGAAACCATAAAAAATGAAGAAGGGAAATTTAATCCCTGAAATATTGATTTGCACATTAATATCATATAGGCAGAGGGCAATTTGGCTTCATGGAAATGACACATTGTCGACCCTTGGTGAAGTCAGAGCCAATCTAACTGCTGAACATGTCTGAATCTCAAGAGTTATTAAGGGCTTCCCTTCTTGCCTTTATGACTTTTCTTCAGCCTACCAATGCAATCTTAAATGTATTATCTTTAAGAAATAATTGTAAAACCTCAGGGGTTTTCCAGTTAATGGAAGGGAGGCTAAACCACATCAGATTCTGAAATGCAACATTAAACCCTTGCAATCAACAAAACCACCTCAATTCTCATCCATCCAGTGCAGGATCTAATATTGTTATTAGAGATAATCAAATTTCATTGTGTAAATTTAGGCTCATGGTCAGAATGGAAGCAGTAAATTCTGCAATATTAAACAGTGATTTTTCTCAGCCCCCTTTATATGTTCTTTGATGGTGCACTATCTCCACAAATAAACCTAAACTATTCAAAAATCAAGGAACACATCTGTCGCCTTACTCTGAAAGATGCATGCAATGTCATTTGCCATCTCCACAGCTTTCCTTTAGTTTTAACTTGATCTAGCGGGTAAGTTCCATTTTAGAGAATAATAAAGCAGTATCACTGCATAAACCAAACAGCAGGTACTATTACTCTGACTTACACAGATGGTTTACCTGACCTTTCTTTGTTCCTTGGGCAGGTTTCACTTTTGCAGATTTACGACTTTTCCCTCTATATTTCACTGACCCTCTATGTTCATTATCATAAAAATGAAAACTATTGAATACATGTTTATGTTGGCAAAGACCAAAAAGCCCACAACTAAAGGATAAAGAGATGCTACAATGCACTGTGTGGATCTCTAGATCGTACACTATAAATATTCAAACACAGATAACACGAATAACTGAATAATCCTGGTGAGCCTCAGCTCTGGAGCCAGGTGCAAGAGGTTAAAACAGCTGGCTAGCCATCTTTTATTTTGTGTGCCTTCCTACCGGCTGAAACCGCAAACCCTGAAAACTAGCAGATATTCCCCCAAGGTTGATAGTCTGATTTTTTTCATTTCAACCAGTTTAGTAGGATCCCCCAGTCGAGAAAAGACAGAAACTCCTTAAATACAGGCAGTTGAATAGGAAGTGGAGCAATGATGATTAAGGCTCTTTCCCCCCACACCCCCCAATCTTCAACCCCCCGTTTATTTCCACAATCTTCTTTGTGCACCTTCCCATCCAAATGTTTGTATTCCTTATTTCAAAGAAAAGCACTCCAGATCGTTCTGTCAGTTTTGCCAGTAAATATAAAGTAAAACAAGTGTTGATGGCACTGAGAGTGTTACATACCCAGGCTGTGTTTTTGCATTGCTCTCAATGGAAGCGATCGATGCCCATGTCACAGTCGCGTCCCAATCGCAGCCAAGTCTCTGCCTCAATCTAACCAACAACAGGCAGGGCTGCAAAGGCTTCTCACTACCTCTTCCATCCATCCACCACCAAACTAAAAATATAATGCTACATATGATCTTTTTAAACACTCCAACACCGCTCCTAAGGATCGAGCCACTGCAAATCCAGGGGAAACACGATTGAAAAAAAAAATACACCATCAAAAAAAAAACACCCTCACAGCAGCCACCCCAAAAGCACCCGAGCCCTCTCTTTCCACTCTCTTGCTCTCCTCCTGCCAACTACATAATCCTTGATAAAACCGGAGCAAGGCTAATAAAAAGAAAATTAAAAAAAAAAAAAAAAAAAAAAGGAGGGGCGAAAG
>VZRS01000902.1:1037130-1094047 GCA_013398055.1 Ifrita kowaldi | reverse complement strand
GCCTTTTCTGTTCATCCTAACCTAGAGGAATCTCTGATACTTGGGACTGTCTCACCAGCAGACTCTCTTTGTCCCCTGTATCGTAGACTGACTGGCCACCACAGAAAACAGCAAGACATTCAGAGTTATTTTAATTTCCAAGTCCGTGAACACTTCCTAAATTCTAACAAAAATAAATAGCAAGAATGAAGAATACGAGGATATATATGCATTATGAGCTCATCTTACTCCTCCTGAACACACACATGTTCTGTGTTTACCTCATTGTAGTGAGACAATTAATAGGTGGAAATAAGCTACTTTATTTTACTTTCTGTTTGAAAGGTGAACTGATGTATGTTTGAAGGAAGATTGGTTACACACTCCTCAAACTACTCACTGCTCTTTCTTTGAATGTCTGCTTGCACTTGCATGTGCATTATGCATCTGGCAGCAGCTCAGCCTTACACGACTTTAGCCTGAAGCCTTCTGGTGGAACAGGGATCGTTGTTGGTGGTGATGGCCCCAAGAAGATGATCATGTTGGACAAGCTGCTCCCTGGACAGGCCACGGCCACACTGCAACTGCAGCAGCTTGGAGAGGGCAGGAAAAGGCCAATCCTGGTCGTGTATTGCTGATTCCTGTCCTTTGGTCTGTCCTGGGAGATGACCAGGTTAGATTTTCTCTGCAGCTTTCTCTGTAACTGTACCATACCATACATGTGTCATCTTAATACAAAAACCCTTTAACACACCCCAGCACCTATGTGCTGTCACCCAGCCCCGTTGTGTGACACCCTGAGCCCTGTCTGCCCCTGCCCAGTCCCCCTCTGGACCCCTCCACCTGCTGACCCCATGTCACCTGCCTTGGGCCACCAGCCCCTGCTCCAGCAACCCAGCAGAAGGACCAGCCTCCCACTCCCTACAGCCCTGCCCTTCCCAGCCAGGAGCACCGCAGAGCTGGGCCCACCCAGTGGCTCCCATCCCAGCCTCAGACATCCACAAAGCCAGGGAGGTGCCCATGACCAGGGCTCCCCTGCTGGCCCCAGCTGCTCTTGGCTGGGACAGTGGGTTGGACCGGGGTGGCCAAGCCCTGCCCTGCCACTTCTGTGGGGAGTCCCCATGTTCCCAGCCCCAGGGGAGCTGCCCTGCCCTTGCTGCACCCTGAGATGTGCAAGAATAGTCAACCAAGCGTACGAAATTAGTCTTGAGGTGTTAAAGGGCCGTGGCCATGCTGGGTGCTTCATACATAAGTGATTTCTCACTGGGAACATTAAGTTTCCTGGCAGACACCTCAGTGCTCTGCAGAGATACAGCTCAAACTCGGTTTCCTTTAACATTTCAACTATAAGAATTTGGATTCAATGTCCTGGGCGCATGTCTTCTTTACAAATATTTGAAAGTGTGAAACACTGTCTACACCGTTCAGAGCAGAAAAAATATATTGCTGAATTAATATATAAGGTATTCAGATTTGCTAATATATTTTAATCATGAACAGATCTGACTAAAAGCTTCCTTTTAACTCTGCAGGTAATTAAAGAATTTCACAAGAATGACATCTTACTGTGTTTTTCCTTTGTTTCTGTTGGGAGGAAAGATTCAAATGCTTCTTTCTAACTTTCTCAATCCTTTTTAGTCATTAACTGTTCAATCTAAGAGCAATTATTTAAAACATTTTGGTGGAAATCCCTCTACAATCACAATGATTTATCAGAGCAGTTGCCTCACAGCTGACAGGTCAATCTGTAGATACACTTGAGGATGACAATAATTAAAAAACCCTTGACGAAATGTCATTCAAAAATAGGAGTTTGTTTCAAATCTTTTGAATGTGGATTTAACACTTGCTGATAATCCCTGACAGTCAGTCCAGGAAGATAAAATCTGACTTTCTCCACAGAAAAGAACTTGATGGCAAAAAACCCCAGTGGAGCCTTGCTCCAAGACTAGTCGTAGAAGAGGCAGGTATTTAGCCTCCAGAGGTGTGTGGTGGTCCTTGGATTTGTTGGGAGAGCCAATGTGAGAGTCCATTAGTTCCCATTACAGTGTGGCTCTGTAATGTGCAAGCACGACTGGCTTGAATTGCATTGTGACTGCACACCGATGTCACACAGGTGAACAACAACGTACTGGTAACGAGTATCAGCTGCTCCTGGGCTGTGCTAGACCAGTACAGGGAGCTGAAATGACTTTGAAAAGCCTTGCTAATTAACCTCATGTTAAAAAGACCTCTATAAATTCATGCAAACCTGAGCTGGCAATTACAGTTTTAACAATGGAAAAATAGAGTAGTGTAGCTCCTGTACTCTTTCTGCTTTTCAGAGGTTTAACCATTTCAGAAAATACCCCGTGTGTTTTGCCCCATTCTCAACCTGCAGCACATCCAAGTTATCCAAAAATCTTTATGCTACTCCAAGCTTTTTGCTTCTTTTATAATAGTGTTTCCTAAGTCCCAAAGGCTCAAGTTCCTTACCTTTTGCTCTTTAGAATGACATTTTCTTTCTTAGGCAATAGTGGTTATAAAAGTAAACTAAGTGCTTTTTTTTTTTTTTTTTTTGCACCCTTTTGCCAATTTATTTAGTAACTGGTTCTCTGCTTAACACTATGCTGGGTCATTTTTATGAATGCTTTTGAATTTTCTGCTTCAGGTGTATGATACCCAGAGCAAGACTTTGTAATTTTATTGCTGTTCAAATACTTGTTGTCGAACTTTATTATTAGGTCAATTACAGGACTATTATCTGCATATTTTTTCTACCTCTACTCACGTTCTTAAAATTAGAGTGAACTTAACACCTATGCAAGACTAGGAGAATGGAGAGTGAAACTGCTCTTGTATTTTTTTGACTGAAGAAAAAACATTGTTCTAGGCATAAAGAAAAAAACCATAACCTATGCATATAATCATGCATATGCCACACACATAGTGATCTATTCTTTAACTTTTCCTCTCTAAACGGTAGCCCCAGCAGACATTCCCAAACAACCACGAAGGACACGTTTAAAGCTAGATCAAATACAGCTCACACTAAAATATAAGACTTCTGTCAGAAACTTCTAGGAGAATCAGGAATATTTATTACAGGAAGTGCAAACCTGCTATACAACACACACACAAAAAAAGGAGAAAATAAAATAGAAAATAAAAATAAAATAAAATTAAAGTACTCTTTGCTGTTCTAAACAATAATTACAATGATGTTGAGAAGAATAGAATATGGGAGAAAAAAACTTTCCTTGAGTTTGGAGACATTTTATTTTGGATAATGTTGAGGTCTCTCTGGAACTAAACCACTTCATTCATGAATTGAATGTTCCTTGGATGTGATGAGCAGTTTTGTCCAAGTGTAGATATATTTATACTAGATTATTTGTAATGGACTATAATACTAATAGAAATAGCATAATGATTTAGTGAAGAATACTTTAAAAAAAATTTAAATAGACTGTTTCATTGAACTTGAAGGCACAGCAGTGTTGGATCCAGATTATTGTGACAATCTAGTTTTCTTCACAAGTTTCCCACACAGACAAAATCTCAAATACTCTTCCAAGAGACAAAATTTCAAATACTCTGGCTTTGGTAAAAGGTCCCTAATGGTCCCTAATTTTTATAAATTAGAAATGAGAACTAGATGTCAAAATATCTTTGAGGATAGGGACCAAAACATTTAAGCATTTACTGCACATGACAGTATAAGCCAAAAGATGCCTAATGATAGCTATGAAAATGTAATTAGGTATTACTTCACAGAGTGCTTAAGTCTATGCATGAAGCACTGCTGATTGCCTTTGTAAATATGGTTATGAGTGCTGTAACTGAGAGGTTATTTTGTAACTTTTTAATAGAAGGGCTTTAATACAGGATACATCATTGTGCAATAAATAATTCCTTTTTGGCATTTATTTTTATTTAGTTTCAGTTACTTAAAGGCCTTTTTATTAAAGATTCAACATACATTTTTCTCCAGAATTAAGTACACCAAAAATCAAATCTAAAGGAAACATTTCACAGCACTGCTTTATATGTAAATCTTCCTACTAAATCTTCAATTTTACAAACATTGTAGCAGCAAAAAAAAGGCAGAAAAAAGGTATAACATGATCCATCGCAAGCACATTTTCATGAGGAAACCCATGACAAGATTTTGCACCGTTCACCAGTATTTGTGTTCCTAGGAGGTAAGCAGGTCACCAATTTAGTAAGTACTTATCAGCAAATAAGCTTTCAGGTTTTTCAGTGTATTTAGAGTGCTGACTTTCAGTTTTGCTTGAATAGATTATAAAACTAATTCTAAGATGAAACCCAAGCTTTTTAATCAACTGTGACAAAAGCCTATATGCAGTTTTGAATAGCACTTCTGAAAGATGGAAATAAATTACCTCTTTATTTTCAATACCAGTAGAGGCTCATTTTCCATTTACACCATGTGATTTTTGTTAGCTGAGGGAGTTGCCATAAATTAGTTAGGGCAGATGAAGTCTGTAGCACATCTGTACTTCCTTTTTGCTTCAAAGCCATCATTTTAAAACATAAATTATCACAAGGAAGGCTTTTATGTACTTTTCTGAGTGTTTATCCATTTTGATTTATAGAATAATTAAAAGATAATATGAGAATCAAAATCCTACATAGCCAAAAAACTGGTTTTAATACAGGATAGGTCATTTGCTGTGGTTAGATTAAATAACTTTTTTTTATTTTCGGGGGGACAGTGTTTGGGTAGACTTTTACAAACAGCTCCCTTACCTAGCTTAATCAAGCTGTAGAAATAGTTCTGATGGATCACAAATAGCCTGGCAGAGCCAGAATGTAACATGACCTCCTGGAAAAGGCATGCATGGTTTTGTAGGATTTAAAAAAGATTTTAATCCAGAATGTTAAATTTTCTCCTAAATTTTTTAACCTTTCTTGCCAAGGAATATGATTACCAACCTGAAAGTTGGGAGGTCTCCCCATAAAATCTTTTGGTTCTATTTTAATATCTATTAGGTTGTTTATATTAATGAAAATTGTGGATAAAGTCTAATTTTGAACAAGCAGATGCTTGTTTCAGCTTGTAGTTGACAGTAAGCAGCTGCTTCAACATGACTAGCAACAAGTCTGCCTTTAAACATGCATCTAAAAAAAGACCAGTATATTTAAGAGGAATCAAAGCATACAGATGCCTTTAAGGACAGATAATCTATCACCCAGTACTTCCAACCTCAGACTCTGATCATGTTTGAGAGTCTATTATTAAGTCAATAATTTGCTGAAATGGTCTTTTAATAGTTGTCACTTATCCCATTAAAACATATTGTTCATACTAAAATGTAATTTCTAACTGAAGGCCTCCCTAGTATGTTAATTAACCAACCTCAGCTTTGGACAAAAAACTAACCAAATAATTCCAGTAGCATACATTAAAAACACAGTATAAGATTTTCCATGGGTGGCTATAAACTGCAAGAAACTTGCTTTCTGGGACAAGAATTGACCAACGAGAGTTGCCAGTTCTTGTTTAGCATCACTGACCCTGACCATACTCTCTTCATCCTTAGGTAACAATGTCCATTCTACATGAACATGTATACACATGTATGCACACACACATATGCATCCCAGAGAATTACTTTAAAAGTTACTCGTCAAACATTCACTATCAAAACCAGCCAATTCCTCTTGTTGCTTGTTTTGTGGCTTTTTTCTTCTTTTAAGCACACAATATGTTACTAAGTTTTGGGAATGGTAGTTTCCACTGAGGCTTAAATAAGTGACATATTTCAAAATTCACAGAGTGTGTTGAATGCAGGTTTTGCAGTGCTACAGGCACCAGAGTGATCTTCTAAGAGTTCTCTGCATCTGAGCTTAAAACACACACGCACTGTTGCTGAAATCAGGGACAATTTTAGATGCGGAGATTCTATGATTCTATGTGATTAGAGAGTGTCACAAATCAATCTCTTCACTATTTGGTTGTTGTGTGATGAAGACATTTACTGTGACATTTAGGGGCCTCAGTAGAAAACCCTCTTCATGAATAGAATAATTGTTCTGGGAAAGAGATATATAAAACCTTTTTTTCCCCTGATTAACACGATGGAATAATTTTATCGAAAGAATGTAATATATGTTGTTCTGGAGTCTTACCTTGATTTGGACTTCAGGAGTTTAAATACTTCAGAAAGTTTTGTGATTAGATTAGCTTCCTGGAGACAGATCTGTCTCAAACAAAATTCCTGTTTGTGGGGAAGCAAGACCCATAAGCAGAATGATAATTATTGTAATGCAGAGAAAGCAGGGAATTCTTGCTGGAGAATCTCTGAACTCAACCAACAGCAGTGCTGCAAACACACATATGTGTGTGTGTCGATATATATATATAGATACAAAGATAGATATATATATATATAATTGTAACAGGTAGTGTTTGCAGAACTGGGATGCAGATTTTTTACTTAGCCCCAAAACATGAGGTCCTGAACACTAAGGGACTATGCCTGCTCATAAAGTCAATCAAATTTGTGAGGACTTCTAGTACTGATAGAAGTCTTGCTGGGTCTCTAAAACAAAGTAGAACAGATTCATCATTTAGTTAAGACAGTGTTCTTTCTCTTGTCAAAACACAGTAATGAGATTTTGGCTACCGATAGAGGCAGTCTGGAGGGACAAGTGTCAGTCATGAAATTTTTGTCTCTGTCCTGATTGCCTTCCTTCTGCATTGCTGTTATGGAAGAACAGTGATCATAACTTGGACAAAATGAGGTTAAATTATCTTTCCTCCATTTTGGCCTCAGGAACAGACAGAAGAGGAGCTCGAATAACAAGAGGGAAGCAGCTACACTGTCTCCTCACATGGGTCACAAGACAGAACAGGGCGTATGGGAGGCGCTGGATCAGCTGTTGAGAAGTGCATGAATCCCATTTCAAATTCTGCAATGCTGTGCATGTTATGGGGGAGGGGAAGGCGTGCGGGAGCTGCCACCTTCCCAAAGCACCAGAATGCAAAAAACAAGTCAGCTTAAAAAGGAGAGGCAGAGGCCAACAAACCAAGACAGAGGGAGACAGACACAAATTACCGAATGTCTGGATTGCTATGGGACTGGGAGAATCTAGCTGATAGCTTGGGAAAAACTTGGCAGTGGGCAATAACAGGGTACTAAACAGAATAGTAATACTGGAGGAGAAACTACAGGCTCTTCTCACTAGCTGGTATAACCCAGTCTGCAATTTGATCTCAGACAGGTTTTCTAGCAAGAACCCCTGTGGTGGGAGCCAAAATTGCATCATTGGAAGTTTGCGAGAGTTGGCACACACCAGGGGCAACCAGAGGGAACTGAAAATGGGAATATGGACAAAGAAATATGATATCTCTCCCCTGAATAATCCAAGGACAATTTCATGCGTTTTCTGAGTAATGCTTTATTATTTAAGGCTGTCAATACTTCATTCTTTTCCCACTCATTTCGTTGAAGTAATAAACACTGATCATCACTAGCAAACCTTAAAAATACTTTTGGAATTATCAGATTATGAAAAAACTCCACATCTACTTAATCTCATAAGACTCTTTATGAACAACAGGAGGGCAGAACCCAGCCATGAGACACCCCCTGCATGGACGGTGTGTCCCGCTGCTCCACATGAGGACAAGCCCCTTTCCTCAGAATCTACCACCACATGCTTTGCTGCCTGTAAAGAGTTTTCCTCTAATTGTTCATTGTCTCTGACCTGGTTTTCTTACCTAGTTTTATTCTGTTTAACTGTGTTATCTTCAAAAGAGTACATTTCTTGTGATATACTCTGGAATACATGAAGAGATGCAAGTCCTTTATCTATGCAAGTACAAGTGAAGGCATACATCCTTTCTACAGCTTATCCTTAATTTCCTATCCCTCTATATCTATTTATGAATTATCTATGAATTGGTGTTAAAGCCGAGAAGCGGCTAGGCTACATTTGTATTAAATACACTACATTGTTGTCCTATAAACTAGCAAAAAACAGGTGATTATCTGCTTGTCTGCATTTTAAGGCACAGTTTTTAAGAGCTTGGATTTCTCTTGTAAGGAGAGCCGGTGTTTAAACACATCCAAGAACATTTATTTCCTGTGCCTGGTTACTTTCCCCATGAGGTAATGCAATCTGCTTGGGGGCCTGGAGAGACGAGGGAAACAGCATAAAAGGAAAGCCCTGAAAGCTGGTGTGGAGAGAAAATTGAGGGGAAAGGAATAATGGTGGGCTGGAGGCAGCCATCCAAATTGACACTTAATGGAAGGTTGCAAGGAAGCAATGCCAGCGAGAAGCGTTTTGTCCCTTGACTGCAGTGAGAGGGGACAAAGATGCGCCTCTCCTGTATTAAACATAAAAGGAAACGTTTTCCTGTGTCCCGTTTTCCTGAAAACGGATGAGGGGTTTGACCAGCCTGCAGGTGCCAATAAGCTGCCCCTCGGGTGGCTTTGGAGCAGTGCCACTGGACGAGGTATTCAGGACCTTCGCTCCGCCGAGGATGAACTACAAAGGAAGGGGCAGAAGACAAACTCTGGCGCGTTGGTCCTTTGATCCCTGCGACAGGGCTGGCTACCCGCGGGGCAGGCACGGGCGCTCTCCGGGCTGGGCAGGGCTGCGGGGCACGGGCAGCTCCGGCGGCACAGCGCAGGCACACCCGGCTGCCCTGACCCCTCTGCCGAGGCAGCGAGGGCTGCCCGGGCCGCAGCGACGTGCGGCTGAGTGGATACTCCCCCAGAAAAGTTGGAACCCCGCCGCTGCCAGGGACAGGGTGGCTCCGTCCCGTCCGCCCCCCCGCTGCCGCAGGCGGTGCGCTGGGGCCGCTCCTGCCCCGGGGGGGGGCATTGCTCGCTAATTGCGCCTCTGCATCGCCCGCGGGGGCGGGGGGCCGGAGCCGCCGCCCCGGCGCTATTTCAGGGCGAGCGGCGTCACTCCACACCTGGCCCGGCCCGGGTCCCTCCGCCCTCGCTCCCCCGCCTCCCGTCGCCGCTCCTCGGGCATGGCTGAGCCGGGACGCCTCGGCCCCGCTGCCGGGGGCGAAGCGGCCGCCGACGAGTTCCGCGATGTCATCCGCAGCCGCTCGGGTAGGCACCGCTCCGCGCTCCCTCCTCCCGGGGCGGGCGGGGGTTCCTCCGCAGCCGAGCGCAGCTCCAGAGCGGGCAGCGCGATCCAGCGCTCGGGAGTTCTATTCATCCGTGCTTTGCGATTTTTTTTTTTTTCAGTAGCTCAACTTTTCCTTTCGCTCTGCGGCATAGGAGGGGTTCTCCCACCGGCTCGCTGGGCGAATCGCGCATCTCGGCGTGACGGGCGCGACGTTCGTGTCCGTGTCCCAACAAATGAGTGTCGCATGTCGCCGTGCGGGTCCCCCCGGGGTGTCCCCTACCTTGGGCTGTGCTTGTGCCGCTCGTGTTGGCGGGCAGGTCGTTAAAGCTGTAAATGGGAACAGCTGTAACGCTCCCCCAGAGGATAAAGTTTCAGGTGCCTGGGCCCTCCTTTTTTTTTTTTTTTTGGAGTCCTGGAAAGAAACCAAATCCGTGGTAGTAAAGCTATTTATAGACCATTCAGCATTTACTCATTTGCAGTGCAAGTGCATGTGGAGCTACAATTTAAGTTAACTTTTCTCGAGGCTCTGTGTGCTTGCCCACTAAACAAGCCTTAAAATAGTGATGTCCTTAGACAGTTAAATGACTTTTTAAAAATGATCTCTCTTGTACTTGTGAAAACCAGCAACAAAACACTTGTCATGCATTATGGAATAATTAGGGCTGGTATGGGAATTTTAATCTTGAAGTGTTTGGGTGGTAGTAAGTGGAACTTATGTTTTCTGTGATAAATTGTGTGAATGTTGCTTTTACTCTGGTAGTGTAAAGACACTCTTGCAGCAGTATTTGGTGCTTTCCCACTGAAGTTTCAGTGACGCAGCTCCTGAAGATCTCTTGCTTTTTCTAATGTTACCAACCTACTGCTTCTTCTCATAATAATTGCTTCTCCTTCAATTTGCCATTTAAAAGGATGGGTATTGCCCATGGGGAGTAGGAACTGGTCAAGAGTCAGGTGGCTGTTTGTTTAATTTTCTTTTTTTTTTCCCCAAAGACCTTTTGGCTTCTGTGACATGTCTTTTAACTGGGTTTATGCACTATGAGAATGTGAAAGAAAAAAGTGTCTATGTCATTCCTGGTTTGGCTGGTTGTGTTACCTCTTATAGCCGCACATGTTCCCTGTTCCATACTTAGCTCTCTTACAGTTTAGGGGACGCAAAAAAGCAGACTTGAGTGCAACACAGAGAAAAACCCCCTTCACTTAAAGGCTTGTCCTGTTGTGCATAAAGAAGTATTTGGGCAGTTCCTGATTGGAGATGAGAGAACTTGAAGATTAAAAAAAATACCTTCATGTCCACGTAATTTTCAGAAAGTGAAGTTGAAGGCAATAACTTTACTGTTAGATGCTTACAACTCTGAACTGAGTGCTTTCTTCCCACATTTTTTTTCCTATAGCTAGTAATTACTCTCAATGTTCAGTTTGATTTCCCACTTTAAAAATTCATAATTGAGAACAGACGCTCTCTGAAAATCTAGACAGGAAATGTTACCTATGCATTTCCTAATTATCCTTTATACTCCCTATTTCACTTGGAAAGTCTGTTTCCAGATCAACTTCAGTGGCAATATGTTATTTGTATCATGGTAAGTGTAAGATCTCAAATGGCTCTAAAATGTTTTTCAAGTTTCCTGCTATAAAGTAGTATTAGGATTTAGATGTTAGCAGTAGACATGGAGCAAACATTTGTGCTTCTTAATTGGGCACAATTCCCTGGTGTATTATCTATGATGAATAAGAAACAATCAGTTTAAGAATCATAGAATTGCCCCAGATGTTTATAAGCCTGGAGAGATAAGGAAATTCAATTTCCATGGTAATATTCATCACAGGTATACTTTTTTTTTTTTGGTGATGCACCCCACAGTTATCACTTACTCTGCTTATCTTTTGTTGTTATTACCCAACTTCAAAACACATTGCTTAAAATCTGAGTATGGATTTGGGGAGCAGTAATGAACAAGAAATTAACACAGCTGTTGGTGCAAGCAAACTGAGAACAGCTTGGTGAGATGGTGTTTACAAGCCTCCTGGTGGGTTCATTTGGGGTTGGAGTTTTTCTGTAACCTATGACCTAGGTAAGGCATTTCTGGAGTTGGGATTCTCCATTTGTTTGGACATGCATTCTTGAACTAATTTGGGTTGGAAGTCTTAGAGCTTCTCAAGAGTGAAATGGTGGCACAGCATAATCATAAACACACCTTAACTGTGTTGCGATGGTAAGGAGACTGAATTGTTCTCAGGAGGCACTTTCTAGAACTGCAGAAGAGATTTTGGGACCCAGTAAGGAAGATCTTGGTGACTGAAAATGAAGATAGTGTAGCAAGCTCATGGAGATTTAGGGCATCAGGTACTGGAGGTGCATTAAAAGATTGTATCCCACTTGTTTTTCACTGTGTTTATATTAATTTCATGCTTCAGGGGTCTGCTGCTTTCTGACAGCTCCTGGATAGGAAGTTTGACCTTTGGCAGGTGCAGGTCTTGTCTTCCCATGCAACCAGAGAAAAGATGGGGTAGAATATTTTGCTGTATTTGCCATATAAAATATTCCATACTTGCAGATTTAAGGTCATATTCAAAAGCTCAGAGTACCAGCATTTGATTAAGATGAAGGGCTGATCCAGACAGCATTAATTTGGGCATCCTGCTGTCAGTTCTAAGTAAAATAATTGAAGAAAGTTATGAGGATTCACTTTGTGTAAGGACAAAATTTTAAAGTTTGTTAGCACAATTTACAGGAAAGCCGGCTCTGTCAAATATTCTTTCTGTACAAATTTTATTGATCAAGTGATTTCTTGCAGTATATTGCAACACACAAAAAGTAGTACTGGCAGTAAAATACCTACTAAATTGCTTAAAACACACAAAACAGTTGTACTGCAGAAGTTACCATCAGGGAATGGTAACAAAATTGGGTTTTCCTTGTTGCATCTCTGTGGGGACAATTTCAAGACACTAATTCATCATTTTTCACTCATACAGAATGGCTCGAGTTGCCTGAGTTTGAGGAAGATTCACACTTATGCAGAGTTTAGGAGTGAGGATTGTAAGCTGTGCTGCCAGAAAGAGGGAATAATTTAGTGGCCACTGCATGTCCTCGTTATGTGATGACATAGGGAAATGGGTGTAGGAAAGTTTATTTTTGACTCTTGTATATGGCATGGCTGATTCTAGTGTGAGAAATATGTTGGAAAATATCCACAAAACCTGAAGTCCGAGGTGAATGTCTATGGACCTTAGCCAGTAATTTGTTTTAAGCCTTTTATAAGATGTTGCAGAAGTAACTTTATTACTTTAAGTATATTCATGGCCTGGATGCTGAATGCCTACCAGGGGAGGGAGCAATAAGGAAGAAGAAGTCAAAGCTAACAAATTTATTTAAAACATGTGATACCTTGCACAGACAAGGCAGTTAACCTCTGGTAATAGATCCTCCATATCTAGAGGTATTTGGTCCAGCATTAGTACTCCTTTTGTAAGGTTAGATCCATTCAAATGCAAGTTACTGGATACAGTATGTAAGAGCCTGTTGTAAAACATCAGTCCAGTCATTTATCTTATGGTCCCTTCTGGGCACAATGGTATTCTTTTTGTCTGCCTTGGCTCTTCAGTTTAATGCTTGCCATCCAAATCGGGCCTTCCTCAGACCTGAAGGACCACCTGCTTTCTTTGTGGTGCGAGACTGAGGCTGAGCATTCTCCTTCTGCCCTGCACAGGGGCACTGGCAATTCTTAAAATACTGGTGTTAAACCAGAATCATCCAGGTCTTGAGCTAAGATTGCTCCAGAGCTGCTGAGATAGTATTAGCAAAGAGACAGTGTAAAACAACTGCAAATGTGAATAAGCTGCAGTCACTTTCCAAACCATTAATAAGCATGCCTGTCTAGTAAGTGTGGATCTCTAATGTGTTGTACTTGATGTCATGCTTGTTGAACACATGGAGGCCATGCTTTGGGAAGTGGATGTTGCAGAGCTTAATAAAACATATCTTTGTGATTTAATTTCTCTGAAGAACGTGTGGTTTCCATTTCTCAGAATATCTTTCCTGGCTGTATGGTTAAATAGCACCATCAAGTCTCAAATGCATTTGCATGCTTGCTTTGTTGAAAGAACACTTTAAAAAAAAAAAGTAAATGCAACTCAAAGCAGAGAGTGAGTGGTTTTATGCAATAAAAAGAAATCTGCATGCCATAAATACTTTCTCATAAATTTAATGAAGATTTAGATTTTATTACTGTTTCAGAACTTAGTAACTGTAGTCATGATTAGCAGCACAAAGCCCTCTAATTTCTTCAGTTCATATGCAGCCTTCAGAAAAGTGCTTAAGACCTGATTTGTTCTTAACTTATAGCACAAAATTATGCAGATCTGGAGTAAGCTGCTGTTTTAACTTGATGACTTTGCTCAGAAAAATGGTTTGGTGTGGTTTAGGGTTTCAGTGTAAGGACTTGATCCTACCCACACTGCCGTCCCACTAAGTTGCATGTCTTGGAAGTTCTGACTAGAAGACAACTATTTTGTTCTTTATATACAGCATAACAAAGCAATTGGTAGGAATTTGCACTAAGCAGCGTTAACTGAGTTTCCAGAATGTATGCTTGCTTTCTTTTTGTACTTTAATGCCATTAGAAGGTAAAGCTACAATGTGTAGTGGTGAAAAAAGCAGTTAAATAGACTTATAGCGGCGGTTCTCCTTTTTTCCTCTTCTTTGCTCCCTCTTCACTTCCCGAGCATCATCCATGTGTAAACTGCAAGTGACCAGAACTGTTAGTGTGTGTTCCAAACTGGATAATTTGAGCGGGTGCTTCTCCCCTTCTTCCTCAAGCATCTGGAGACCTGAGAGAGTTCCCTGGGTTCCTCAGTGCACAGGGAACAGCGCAGGACATGCTCTGCCTGTTTGGCTGAAGTCGCCCTCCACGCAATGGTGGCAGGGGGATGTTAGCACTGAGAAAACAAATGTATTGACAACTGTATCTGCATAACAAAGTGCGTTCCGTGAATCTGAGGTGATTGCTGATGAGAGGAACCTCATCCGCGGCACGGCTGTGCTGAGCGCTGCGGTGCTCGCGTGCCGGGGGATGCTCACATGCCCGGGGGCTGGCACGGAGCGTTCCCTGTGCCCGTGGGCACGTGCTGCTGGCTGGGGTGACACGGCGTTCCCGGAGCGCTGCTGGGCCAGCAGGTAAGTGATAGCTCTGCTGAATGCATCCCAGCTCTAGGGGCATGCTGGTGTGGCATTGCCGCCCCCGCTGCGAAGCGCTGGGTCCGCTTCAGTAATAGAAGGAATGCCTTCCCGGCTGCTGGAGTGGAGACTTGGCTCTGATGAATCACAACTGGAGCTCGCAGTGAGGGGAGGCTTGGACGTGGTGGCTCTATTCCTGCAAGTGCAGCGTGTGGGAGGAATTGTGGATCTTGTCCAAAAAGGCTTTAGGCTGAGTGAAGCTACTGGATAAGGGGAAAGTACAGGGTCATGGTCATAAGGCTAATGCATGTGTCAAAATAAATACCTTATTTATACATAAATATTTTTACATACAAAATTTGGATTTGGATGGTTATACTTTCATATTGCTTAAAGGAAAAAAAAGCCCTCTACTGATGAAACAGAATTAAAATGTGGATATAAACTGTTCAGACTAATTCCTGGCCTTTCCAGTTCATCCATGGTTTTGTGGGACACTTGCAGTTTGCAAAGCAATTGTAGGACGAAAGCTGCTAGTGATGTGGCAGTAACATCCTCCTGTACTTCATCTTACCTCAGGACATAGATCAGCTGGACCTAATTAGTATAATGAACTAGAATTTTTTTGTAATGTTTACAATCACAGGATGCAAAGGTGTCCGTATGAAGGTGATATTTAAATATGTGGTTTAGAAGGGTAAAATAATTTAATCACTGAAATAAAAATTTTCTTGAGTTCAGGGCTTCACTGTGTGCTTTAAACTATTGTATTCAAATTAGTCTTTTGGGTCTTTTTCCAGATAAAATTAGATTACATATGTTCTCTTGCTGAAATTAAGTTTTCATCTTGTTTTGGTTTTCTTTTATTTTGAGGTATTTCCATTATTTCTATTATGCTTGACAGGCTGCATTTCTTTTTATCAGAATGAGGACCTAACCATCCACTGCATGATCTGTTCATTGTGGTGTAGCAGAAGCCTTACTCTGTAGGACAAAAAATTGACTTTTGGGTAGTTAGGTGGATTTTTTCCCCCATCTGTTTAAGGATTTAAAAAGCATGGGATCTGGTATGTTCAGAAGTGCTGATCACTTGCAGCTTCTGTTACTTAGTCGTTTCAGTCTGAACAGAACTGGAGGGGATGAAAATCACTCCTAAATGTGTTACCAAAATGTCTCAAAACTTAAATCCTGTTAAGTAGTAGTCTCTGATCAAAAGCAAGCATTTATTTTTCATTTCAATGGTAAAAGGTCATCCAAGCAGTAGTTTATTTAAGTTACTAAATTTAATAGCTTGCTCTTTAAATATCTGGTTTTTTTAATTGCCTGCCTTCTGTATACTGTTGCCTTGACAACAGTATTTTTGTATGCTAGGAACTTCTGATATTTCTAATGTAGATCTAAAGAAATACTATGTGTGTCTTAAACTAGCTGTAGAACTGCAGCATCTGTAAACAATTATCATTTTAGCTGGTTGAGTGCAAGTATGTTGGTTGTGTACTGCAGCTGATTTCATCCTGTGGATAAGTGCTCACATCTTGTCATTAGCTGTATACCCACTGGACATTAAAGGTAATGGGTTTATTTTTATTAAAGGGATCTCCTGCAATAGGAATCTCAAATTGGCAGAATTTAATTAAACCCTTTTTCTTTCTCTCTGTTCAAGTTAAGAAGAATTCACTGACTTGAATAACGTGGTGACTTGTTTGTGGTTTTCAGCTGTGGGGGAAAAAACCCACCCTGGCATTCGGTAATTTTGAAGTACAAATGTCTTCCTTGAAAAGGCTAAAATATCTCCTACCATGGTACCAGTGTCTCCGTGGTGCCCCATCCACTGTTGAATCTCTGCAGTTACTTTATTTAAAGTCCCACCTCTTATATCTGAAACTCTATGAGTAACATGCTGTTTAGTGTAACCTGGTAAATATTATACTCAGTGTCAAGGTTAGTTTTTTGCTGTCCTTATTCTGTGTGATTGGTATCAAGAACACGATGTGATTGAATTATGCTGCAGGATGCAATCAGATGCCATAAATAGTATTATCTACAAAGAGTCTTGGAAGTGGTTGCTGGACTGCTTTTAAAGTGCACTTTGGCTTGGCTATTGAAGCCATAGATTGGATCATAATTTTGAAATATCAACCTGTTTATTAGAGAGATAATACACTTTTTAACTAATTTGTTGTTTAGAATAATGGTCAAATTGCAAAGAGATATATACGTGAACTAAAGTAAGTTTATATGTTGTTTGGAGCTTGCAAAAGCTGCCTTTACCTTTTGGTCAGCCAGTGTATGAGGTCCTTATCAAAGAGAAAGTGCACTTATCAAATTATTTAGGGTGTTTGCCCTGCTTAGCAATTTTCATTTCCACCTTGTTGTACAAGGAGAAAAAAAGAAAAAAGTGGAATATATACCAGTCTCTGCCCAAACACAGTGTTCTGTCCAAGTTTAAGAGAATCATGTAGGGGAGGAGGACCTGTAAAGAATGTTCGTCCAGAAGTTTTCATTGAGTCACAATGGTCCCAAATAAGCTTCCTGCAAATATTGTCTGGCATTGTTTTATTTTAGGGAATGTTATCTGAGTTGTATTTTCAGATGATGTATTAATAAGTAATCATTGAAGCAAAACCATTATTTAACTATGATTTCATGAGTTTGTGATGTTAACTTTTTGCTTGATGATGGAGTCAGCTGTTCTCGTTTTCTCTGCTGTCAAGGAAAAATTGCTATTTTGGTGTTTGGAATTTATCAGGTTGTATACAAATAGATTTATATGACATTTCCGCTTTGTCAGTGGAAGTAGACTAGTATAACAAAGATTGCATAACAAATTTATATTCAATAGTATTTCTGTTCTTGATGGTCCACATCTGCCGTGAACCATCTTCAGGAGCTGGCTTCAGCCTTGCAGAAGGCCTTTAAAGTGTGAAGTATAAATCTTTTACACCTGTGACCTAAACCCATTTCTTTAGTTCCCAGTGCGCCTTCCAATTGTAGGGGCAGCCTCTCTTAGGCTATCTAGCATCACAATAATCACGTATGTTCCTGAAAAAACTGGCAGCTGGGAAAACAAAATCTTCTCTACAGCACTTTCGTTTCTGTTTTTTTTTCCATTCACAATAATTAGGCTAATTCAATTAGGCATTGTGTGATCTTTCCCCTTTTATCTCAAGTGTAATGTTTGGCTGAACACTAGAGGGAAATAACCAAGGATTGGCAACGTGCACTTGCAAAATATTCTTCATCTGAATGCTAGCTGCCTCCTTAAAACGATTTCTGGTTGTTGTGTGGATTTAAACAATTATCATTTCATTATCTCGAAACTCTGGAAAAGTGTCACGGATGTCTAATTTGATGGAAATGTCAGTGTGCTGAGGAAAATGTGTGAAACTGCAGAGGACTTTCTGCTTGTTTGGTGCTCTTTCCCCATGGCTTCCTGCACCCAACAGATGAGTAAAGGAAACTTCTACTGTGTAGAAGAAACTTTCTGGTCTGCTTCCCAATCCATATTGGACTCACTAAATTTATGTTAATTCAGTCATATTTTTTCCTTTCTCTTTGTGATGCTGGTGACAGCAATAATGACAGTAGTGTTGTAAGATTCCCTGTCCTCTGGAATGATTGCTGGGTTCTGAGTTGTTTTTTTTTCATAGCTATAAAACCATCAGTAGTGCAGGGAAGAGCTACAGATTGAGGCCTGGTGACACTGCACCAAAACTTGCTACCTTTACAGCATCTGCATGCTGGCTTGATCAGAGCTGTGCAGCCTGGGTGTAACCTGAGGTTGCTTCTGTTGAGGTAAGTTCCTGAAGGTCCAGGCTCCAAAAGCAGCCAAGAGACGATTTGGTTCATTAGAGATAAATAAAAGAAATACTGAGTACTAATTATATATAATGTCCTGCAGTAAAAATTGCTAAAATTGCCCTGCTCCCCTGGGGGAAAAAAAGCCAAAACAACAAACCAACAAACTATTTGAATGTAGCCAGAAGGGTAAGTGTGGTGGTCCTTAGGCAGTCTTCTCCCTTTCTGCTGAGTTATTCCAATGACCTTGTCTAGAACTGTGGTCTATGGATTTCTACCAGGTGTCCTGTTAAACAGAGAAGTGAGTCCACAAATGGAGTGATTTGCATGGCAGAGTAGAAAATTAATTCATCATGATGATTGCCATTTGGCTGATAGTTAAACAGAGGCATAGATAATACTAATGCATTCTTCCTGCAAGACTAAGTCAATTAAACCCCATGCAGCTGAGACAAATCCCTTTTCATCAAGATTTCTTTCAAGGCTCATGTGACTTCCTCCACATAATAAATTAGCAACTGGGAATGGAATACCAAAGTCAGTTTCATTCTTTAAACTCTTAATATAAACTCCCTCAGGATACTTCGGGGGAAAAAAATCAGCTACAGTAGATTTTATTTTCCCCCTCCTTAGAAATTGTCTCTTAAAAAAAAATCCTCTGAATGACTCATTTAGACTTATGCAAAATATTCTGCTAGAAAGTTCTTAGTGATGGGGTATGTCAGGATTTCAGTCTTCTGTCATGGCAAAGAAGAGAAGGTATGGTGCATAGACATGTGACTACTGCAGTCAGACAACTAATTCATATTCAAAACATAAGCACTCACCAGGAGGAGTTTAAATCTTCTGCAAATCTAGAGTAGTTTTAAAAGATCCAGAGCTTACATTTAAGTACTGCGTTTTTGTGGCTCGGCTCTTTAAAACAATTATTTCTGCTTAATTAATATTAGCAACACTTCTCATCTCTTGTAGCTGCTGCAGTTTGAATAATACTTCCAATTTTTAAACTATTTGTTTCCTGAGATTGTTTTGCAAGTTATTTGTTGCATAAATAATAAAAAGGGATATTTTTGAAGTATCAATCGGAATAAACACTGTGAAATCCTAACTTTGTTATGAAAGATGAGTTTAATGCTTCTTGTTCCAAAATGTTATACAATCTGGTATCCTAAACAGATAAGGCAATATCAGTCAAACTGCATAGGTATAACATTTAAAACTTGTGCTTTGTCTTTCATGAGTACCTCTTTCGCAGATAGCAGTGGAGGATTGTGGAGAACTTGATGCAGCTTGCTGAAGTTGCTCATGCCTGTGAGTGAAGTTAGAACTTAAGCACAGATTGTCTCTTTATCAGAGACTGAGACGTGCAGCTATCAGCAGCCTGAACTGTAGGCTGGGCTAACCTGACATGTTAGTCCTAATTGCTAGACAGTGATCCCAAAATAATCTGGTGATAGCTGTTGGCACTTCTGGAAGTGGAGTACCATGTGAACAATGCTGTATCTTAGGAGAGAGTATGGGATGTGGCAGTCCTCAAGTGACTGAGAGTAGTGGGTGGTGGGGTTTTCTGGTAAGTGGGATCCTTGTGGAAAAGGGAGAGGCTGGCTTGTTACAAATGCTCTGGCTGTTGTTCTCTGCCAGAGCAGTGTTAACAAAGGAGAGATGAAGACTCAAAATAGACAAATGTATTCCCTGTAAATAACACCATGAGCGTGTGATGGTGCTACTGTTGGAGTGCTGCATTAGTTTAAAACGAGTTCTGAAGATGTAACGTTAATGCTACTAGAATGGGTGTAATCTATGTACTACTACCTAGGCAGGTAGAAAACTTGTGAAGAAAAAGGTATAGGACCTTAAAATGTAAATTAATTGACAGTGACTGTGTGGGGAGGAATAGGTAGTTCTCTTCTGTCTCTCATTTATCTATGATATATATATTCTAACTGGGAAAAAAATGAAAAGTTTAATTTCACTTCCAATTCCTTATTAAGTATTTTCTTGTAATTAAATTAGAATGCTGCTTGCAGCAGTTTACAAAATGCTTGTCAAAGTAAAGAGCAACTTGGCGTATTTTTTGTTTTCAGAACTTAAAGAGCTAAAAAAACTTCAGCACTGGAGTTAAACCTGCCTTTCCTTTTTTTTTTTTTTTTTAAAATAAGAGTTTTCCTGTGTAGAAACTGATTTTGCAGGCTTTTCATACAGACATGAGTGTGACTGGAATGAGGAGATCCCTTTGGAGGGTTGTTGTGAACCAGAAATTGCACTGGCTTACCTTCAGTGCATATACAGCTTATTTAATGAAGTGATGAGCAAAGTACATAAGCCTAAATACACTAAAAGGGAATGGAAGCTGAGTTTTCTTGATATAATTATGCCTGGGATTTGATCTGTTTCTTTCCCTGTCCTGGTAGGAAGTTTATCCACTTACTGCTGTTCATAAGAGCTTAAGAATGCTAAATTCAGCTGTTTCTTCAATGCATATATTTGCTCAAAGATATTCTATTCAAGCACAAACCAAGGGACTTCTGGGTCAATTACCAAAATCAGTAGAAAATGCAGGTGTGTGAAATGTATCCTTTTACATACAAAACGTGTCTGATGTTTTATAATGAACCAACTGAATTTATGTAGTGAGGAGTTTTGCATTTGATATCTGTATTTGCCTTACTTGAATGCTGATTTTCTATCTCAGTTCAGGAAAGTTTTCTGGCAATGCCATAGGATCACTCACTTCTAAAATATGACACCACTGCTCAAGTAATGCTCAAGTTAACTTTGAGTTGTTTCATATCACATAGTGTATCCTACACATGGTGTTGCCTGGGATGCTTGGAGTAGGGTTCCAAACTTCAGTTTTCTGTGAAATGAATATATTTTTACTGACTTCACTGATCAACATATCTAAGAGGTTTTTTTTTCCTGAAAGAATACAATCCCCGTGATTTGTGGTTTAGTGCAATGCTGATATATTCAGATACGTATTTCAAAGCAATAATTGAAGTAGAGTCTTAAGAGAGCCTAATTTTCTTTTACGATAAAATTAGTCTTGCATTATTTAATACCCATTCATAAGAATGTATCTTAATTATTAGTATATGACCTCTTTACTCTTGAAAACACAAAAATATAAATTCTAATTAAGAGACACGTTTAAATAATTTAAAAAAATCCTCCCAAACCACAACTACGTAAACCAGTACAGAACAGACTTTACATTCTATTAGTCAGTCAGGCTTACCTGTCTTCCAAGGTACATTAATAGATTTTGATTTATAGAACAACTGGACCATGTTTCTTTGCTTAACAGAGGTAATTCTGAGATATAGCTTTATAATTTTGTTGAATTATCTTGATAAATGCTTTTGTCAGAAATATGATACAGCTGTAATGAAATTGTGGTTCAAAACAAAATTTGCAGTTGTAACACAGATGACAAGAGTACCAGTTCAGCTTGTCTTTTTTTTCCTTTGTCCAAACTTAACAAACCAAGTAACAGTGGAGTTGCAGGAGGGAGTGCTTAAACAAGATGCAAGTTACTCCATGTGAATAGTGTGTTTATTGTTCAGAATGGGAAAAATGTATGTTTCTGTTCATGATGAAGCTTGGTCCAATTTTGCCATAAAATCATAACCACTTTGTTAACCTTGGAAGAACTGATTTATGTTAAAAGTTGCATGTCCACTTGGAGTAGGAGAACCGCATTATAGCTGCTTCCTGAGTTTGATGATACTTTATTTGCGAATGAAACACTTGTGCATGTGTGTAAAAAGACATGCAGCGTTGAAAGCTGTAGACCAGGAATGTACCTTGGAGGTGTGTTTGCCTAAATATTCATCCCACCATCTGGATTCTCTATTCCAGTTGGTACAGCAATCAAGACAAGGGAAAATCTTACGTGTAGCCATATAACCCTGGTGTGCGCTGTACTGCAGTGGAGACCGAGGCATAGGATAAAAGATCTAACGCTTTTTTTGCAGAAGTTTATTTCTGGATGCTGCCCCTTTTCCTCAGCATTTCACTCTTGCGTCCCTCTGGCTGTGGGCTTCTGTACTGGGAATGTCACAAAGTGTGATGGTACCAGCAGTCAGAGTAGTGTGGGGATCTGTGCTTTGTTTCCCAGGCTGGCTCTCTGCAAATGGGCACTGGGTGAGTCCTGTGCTCTGTGTTCCCTCTCTATGACACAGAAAATACAGCACATGGGATAGTGTTTTGGGAATGTGTGTGTGTTTTGGCAGCTCTTTCCATCACCAGTACCTCTCATCAGAGATGCATTAACAGCTCTGTTGTATTTTCTAGTAAAATATGTTATCTAGCTGGCTAGAAAATTGTAGAGGAGACAAGATGTCCTGAAACATGGAAAAAATATCATGGAAAATAGACTCTCTTCTTTCAGCAAGGTAGGCCATGATCCTGGTGAGATTTTGTAGTCTCTTTTTTTTTTTCTCCTCTTTGAAGCCCTGCTAATTAAAATGTGGCTATACTAAATCCCTGGGGATTACTAAATCCTGGGCTTTTTCTTAAGAACAAAGAATCTCACCTTCATTATACACTGAGAGCTGAAAAATAAGTGTCAACAAGTGTCTGTTTCTTTGCCTTCTGTCCATGAAGTTCTACTCTCAGGGACTTGTCTTCAATGATTAGGATTGGCAGCAGGGGTACCAACTTTTAAGGTTCTTGTACAATTTTTATGATGCTTTCAGGGGTAAAGGGACATGTTGGCTTCTGAATGCGACATATTTTTAATACTCTAGCAAATGTCAATAGTGGCAACCCCTTTTGGGGGAAGGGGATTGGGGTGAAAGGAGCAATCTTGGTTGAAGAAGCCTGTGTCCTGTCCAGTGCTACACAGAATTGTCCTGGACTTCCTCTTCATCAGGCAACATACTAATAATTTTAACAATGCTACATGAAAAATTAGAGTAAGGGTTGTGGAATCTGTAGTTCACAGGAGCAAAAAAAGTGAATGCTTTCCAAGAACAGAAGTGGATTTCACTCAAGTGACCAAAAAAAAGCTAGGAAAACATAGTGAAAAGTTGTAAAGTACATTTGCAAGATAGGGCATTGTAGCATCATGGATTTCTCTGTAACATACACAGAATACACCAACTTCTAGGATCCTGAATCTGACCCGTCAGAAGAAGAAGGGGGGAATTGTGCAGATGGTACTGCAGCAGTGGATGTCAGCTGAACTGGTTCAATATTCAAAAGCGCAGTATGAAGCTGTAATTTAATTGTACAAAAACTTGAAGAACATAAACCACCTTGGTTTAAAGAAGTCTTTGTAAATGAATATTTTATTTGCAGAACCACATCTCCTGCTGTCAGGTTTGACAGCAGATTATGATACTAATCCTACTTAAATGGTTATATAACCAATTAGTGGTAGGTGTTATGAACTCAGTGCAGCCTTGGAAGAGTTTAGCGTTCAAGTAATGCATTGTTTGTGGAGAAGATTGTGTGGTAAAGGTTGTAGATTAGATTTTTTGTCATTTTTCTGTGTTTGTGTCTGTAATTCTGTAGTATGAAGTCTCCTCTCTGTTGCTAAACACATTGTCTATTTTCTAAATATACCTACGTATAATGCAGAAATTTTGAATAAAACAAATTCTTAGTCCTGTAATTCCTGTTCCAGAATGTGGCCAGCTACTTGAAAAGACACTGTGATTAATTGATACAGCTAGTTTGAGTTTAATAAACTCCTGTCTAGTAGTGAGAGAAGTTTAATATAGGTGAAAATCATGTAAATAATTGTGTAGAATCGAAAATAGGATCTCCCTTGCTTCCTGAGACCATTCTTACCAGAAGAGACTAACATGCCTCTGTTAACAATTTTCCAGGGACATAAAAAAAGGAAATGTAAGCTTTTCAGAGTGAAAATACTCTATGGAGAATAGTGAACTACTAAGCTTCTTCAGTTTAGAAATAAACAATGTAGGTCACTTATGTCTGGACTCCTGGGGACAAAAAGGCCTCCCTCCTGGCCTTTTTGAGATCATAAACAGCTGATACTTCATGAATGCTGCTTCAGTAACATTGTATTTATCTTAATTGAATCTTGGAGGTAATATGATCGGATGATAAGGCTTTTTAAGGCTCATGTTTGCTGGTTTATTCTCTTGTCAAGATTTGGGGAGCAAATATTAAAATATGAGCATGCTGTGAGTGAAGGTTTTGGAGCCCATTCCCTTAAAGCATAAAATCGAAGACTCTTGGACTGTCAGATGGCTTATGTATTTAAAGCTTTAGAGTATGTCTTGGGGAATGTACTGGAGCTTGTGAATATTTTCACATTTACCATGAGACTTGCTTGAACAGTTACAGGTCAGTTTTACTGTTGGATGCTACAATGTGGTCGTTAACTTGGTCAAACTACCTTTTTAAATCCAACAAAAAGCCTCCTTTAATTCCGCAGTGTTCGAAGTGTTGATCTCAAGCTTGCTGTGTACTTGTCTGTTGCCTCATGGAAGCTGTTAAAAGGCAGATCCAAATAATTCAGGTGAGATTCTCCTTCTGTGTCCACTAGGATTGACTGGAAATGCAGTAGGGCTCCCTGTTGATAAGAATCTCAGGATCGCCCTTTTATGTAGTAGGTCAAATTTTTGTTGTCTATTTTATTTGCATCTTCAGATTGATGTCATTTTGTAGTTTAATTTAAACCCCAGTTAGTTGTATGCTAATCCCAGGTAGCCTGACTTCTGGCAGTGATGAGATGGAGCTCTTTCCTACCTGCAGGCCTGTTATTGCAGTTCAGGTTTTGTTTGAAAGCCAGCTGTAGCCTGTTTTCTGGAGGTGGTGTAGACATAAAAATTATTAGTATAGGGAAAGGAGGGTTTCCCGGTCTTTGGTCTGCTTTACAGTTCTGTGGTTTTCAGCTACGTTATCGACCTATCTGCATTACCTTACAAGATATGTACTCCAGCACAGCAGTGCAAGCAGTTCAAGTTTGATAGCTCTTTCAAGAAGAGGTTAAGAAGAAAAGATATGGAAAAATCTATTCATCTTTAGAAAGATTTTTTTTAAGTGCTTTTCCATAACAAGCTGTTTAAATATTTAATGCAATGTAAACATAAACAGATATTCTTTAACGAGGAATACCTTCATTAAATATCTATTCAAAGCAGATGCATATATTTTATAACATGGCAGGAGGACCGGAAGGTACTTATCTAAGGAAGAGAGAATTTATTCTATAAAATGATTGAATAATAGATGTGTAATTTTCTAGCTTGCTTGTTCTTTCTGAGCACTAATGGCATTGTAGGCCTCATAAGCTTTGCAGGAGAGTATTTTAAATCTTCAAACTCAATGGGGCACATTTAAGTTAGTGTACATACACAGAAGTATATTTGCATTGTGGCTCTCAATCTTGCATACACATGTGCACAATTGAGTCTCTCATGAGGAATGTAATTTACAACTTATTGAAATTCTCTAGGCTATAAATTTTGGTAAGCAGCTGCTTTTTCGAGGTTCATGTCCTCTGTGCCTTTTTGTAAACCTGCTTTCTCAAATGCTCCTTTCCCTGAACCTCTGACTCACAAGAGACTAATGGGGGCATTCCTTTTGATTTACCATCTGTGCTGTAAATTCTCCTCACAAAACCCTGCTTGCTGCCCCTTTCCTTTGATGCTATCTATGGTGTGCACTTTTGTATGTGGTAGCTTGTTGCCACGCTGCTGCTTGCCCTGAGTGACAGCCCTTTCTCTCAGTATGGCTGCCCATGGCTGCTTTTCACCTGAATTTCATTGCTAGGTGATGTATTTCTGGTTTCAAGCATGTGGTCCGTGCATCCATGAGACTCTCCTGCCCACAGTTACAGGGTTCTGCCTCTCTGCTTCTGGTTTTTGCATGGGCAGTGCTGGATCGCAAGAGGAGAGTTTAAAATATTCCTAGAGGGAATTGGTAAACTGCGAAAGCTCCAAAGACTGCCTTTGTCCTAAGCTTCTGTACAACTTCTCTTTGAATGAGTTTGCAAAAGCCGTTTCTGGTCTATAAAGTCTATGAAGTTGGGTTTTCCCTCTGGACTGTGATCCCAGCTGGAGTCTATCTGCCCCTTTAAAAGCTGGTGTTTTGCTCTAAATTCCATGAGGTGTGCTGCAGTTGGCTTTTCTTTCAGAAAGTGCTTTATATCACTCTAGCCTGTTACTCCCTTTGAGTCAGTTATAATCAGGAGCAAAATTTATGTGGAGCAGTAAACTGTGATACTGTGTACAACCGGCTGAAATTTGCAATGGCTTATCTATGGAATTCTTCCTGTGAAAGCTGTTTTGTACTCCCTCCCTCCCTATTGCTCATTACTGCACCTCTGGAGTCTAATTTCAGCCACTGAGAAAATGACTGAAAGAAGGGTGAAATAAAGTTCTCTACTGGAGTTAATGCTTTTATATCCACTAACTGTATAGCTGGCCTAGTTGTTGACATAAAGGAAAATGTCATGAGGAAACAAATAGCAAGCCCTGGCAGTTTTGCATCACAGCAGCCTTGTGACAGATGAGACTGTGTGGGGTGACTTTATGGTGCTGTATCCCCTATCACCTGCTCTATGCCCAGACATGCATCCTGTGTCTTTAGGCTGGGTTCAGGTGGTGTGGGAGAGAAGCCAGGCAAATTCTTCAGTGGTTTGTGTTTGAGGACACACTCTCCCCTGTGTTCTCACAGCTGCAGAGCCGAGGAAGCACCTTTCTGCTTTTAGCCAGCTTTTGCCTCTGCTTTCTGAGGAGACAGATGGAGAGTTAAACTCCTTTGCTTTTTAGCTAGCCTACTACCTGAGGCAAGAAAGTTTTCTGGTTTTATGGGTTTTTTTTGGTTTTTGTTTTTTGTTTTGTCTTGGTTTTGTTTTGGTTTGGTTTGGTTTTTTTTTGGTTTTTTTTCCCCTGGGACTGGTGTTTTTTCCTCTCCTGCTGGAACTGTTCAGCAACACCAGAACATCAATGGGAGGCTCTACACTGAGGCCTGGAGGGGCCCATGCTGAACTCCAGCCCCAGAGAGGGCACAGCCACACCTACAAAGAACTCTCAATCTACCCAGGTCTTCTCCACAGTGAGAAATAATGTTATTATTTAACATTATTTTTTCTTTTTTTGGTGCCTGCATGCACCCTGCTTGTTAAAGAAATTGTTTTTTTCACTTTCCTCTGAGGAATTTCTTTCCGAACCTGGTGGAGGAAGGGCTGCTGAAATCTACCTGCTATTAGAGGATATGATCATTTTTGGACGTTTCCTCCAAATTTGTCTCAAACCAGGACAGACTGCAATGGGTGTTGTAAGCTCCTTGCTTACTCTCCTCCCAACCCTGCCCCTTGCCCAAATTACACCAATAAAACATTACCCTTCTTAGTCTTGTGATTTGTTTTTTATCTTTCCTTAATTTTGATTTCAAACCTATTAAAGATCCCTTTCCCTGCTGCCTTCTCTGCCATTGAATGACTGTGGGTGTAGTGTTGCCTTTTGCAAAATACCAATGGAATTAGTGCCAAATAAAATTGAGATAACAGAAAAGAGCTTTTTAAAATGGATTTTTTTTCTCGAGCTTCTGTGCTTCAGATATTTCTTTTAGTACTGGAAACAACTTAATGTTTTTCTGCTTTTTAATCCAGAAGAACTGAAAGCTTAATTTTGAATATGTTCATAATACTTCTGAATGTTTGGGGTTTATTGGAGCAATTTAAATATAATAATAGCTAATGTATGATTCATTTTATTTCATTTAAGCTGATTATTCACAATATAGTGAATATTCTAATTCAGTTGTAACAGATTCAGCAGCACTAGCAGGGCTGCAGGTGTGGTCAGTCTTGTTTTGCTGTATTTGTTCTTCAGCTTTACATTTCATTGCCTTGTAGGAGTTATCTAATTGCAGTACAATTGCAAACAAATCCAGGCATTTAAGAGCTTGAAAATGATCTACTGGATCAAAGCACAGTAACTGAGACCTGTTGTGTGCATGTGTATCATTGTGTTGCTGCTCCTATTGAGGTAATCTTGCTTAATTTAATTTTGTGGGAAATGTTTTACAGTTCACAACTAACTGCTTATCAATTTGAGCTGTGTGAAATAAAGACTGTGCCCTCAAGTCTGTGGCACTGGCAATGAGGATCATTATCAAGATGGCATATCAAGGATGGATATGATGATGTTGGTAAGCATGCACTGTCCTTGCAGAATGACAGAAAATGAAGCTGCTTCTGTATGCTTTGCAATAGGCCAGAAGTACCCCTGTTTATTTTAAAATCTTGAATGTTTTTTCCTCTTGTAGAAGAATCACTTTGATTGTTTTGGACTGTGTTGAATATCTACTTGTTAGCACTGAACACAACAACTAGACTGTAGTAGTCAGAGAAGAATATCAAAAAGAAAAACCAAAAGAGGTGATAAATTCTGAATGTTTATAAACATTTAAATATCTATTTTCAGCAAAATCTTTTAATATAATATACAGCATATATCTGTGACATTTTTAGCTAGTTTAGAGATGGAATATACTTCTGTTTGCCACGTGGTTACTAGCACTGAGGAGGAGATGGTGGAGCCTTTGTTTTAAGCTGTCAGTCTGAAGGAAAGCATGAAAAGCTCTACTCAATTATCCATCATTAGCCACCACACCTCCAGTGGGGGTTTAGTATCACAGCATTATATCTCTGTTGAAACACTAGTAATTCTTCAGCTTTGTTCATGTTATTCTGCTGAGGCTGGGTGGCCAAATTTTGTGTTTTACTCCATGGTCAGTTAATGAAATCTGTCTGAGAATAGGCAACAAATACCCCCCAGCCTTGTGTTAATCTCCTTAATGCATCTGTTCTTCAGTCCAGAATAGCAAGAGGGTAGTGTTGTCCAGTTAACAGCAAAACACCAGCTCTGCTGTGTCTCATAGAAGGGGGTCATGCCCTCCTTGCACTCTAGAGAATTCACGTTTATCCTGGATGTTGTCCCCCCACCTCTTTAGTGCCTGTGCCTCAGGGGCGAGAGAGGCATTGCCCCCACCCTTTGGGGCTCAGAGGCTGTGCAGAACCACTGGCTGGGAAGTGGGCTCCCTGGCTTCTCCCTGGTGACTCTGCCTGGCTTTCTGCAAGAGTCGAGCTAGCTCATCTTCCAAGTCCTCAGTAAGATGCACTTGCATCATTAAATTCCAATATTTTATGTATTTTCGTTGGCTGATGTTAGTATTTATGAAGCACTTTCTATTCAGGAGTTAGGGCAACACAGAACACCTTTGGGAGCTCCTGTGCTATTACTGCCTTGCCTTATAGATGAGAAGGTAAATTGACTTGCCAAAGGCCATGCAAAGCCTCTAAGGGAACCAGAAATATAGCATGGATCCATCAATGGGTCGTTTTCCCTACACAGTAATACCTTTGCTTTAGATAAAATTAAAAAAAAATATTGGAGATGTAAGAAGAGAAACCATTAAAAAGTAATGCAAATGCAACCCATTTTTTCCGGTGCAATTATCACAGAATCAACCTCAAGAAAGCACTGTGCAGTGAGTTCCTTTCTATTAGTAAATTAATGCCTCAGCCGTGCCATCTGACTGCCTGCCAACTGAGTTTTGCTTAATGTTGAATGAGCCTGAGGCAGAAATAGTAAGTCCTGTGCCACTCGTGAAGCCAGCTTGGTTCTGTAACTATATGTTTTTCATTTTGTTTCAGTGGTTTGGTCCAAAATAGTCTGCCTGTGGCACCTAGAAATTAGATGTTTGTGAGTATGATCCCACCTACACAGAGTGGGAACTGATTTGCAGTATTTGTGTTGCTAGGTTTTGGCAGGTTCATGTAAAAGAAAACAGCTTTGATCAGCAGAGAGACAGAAAGCATCCCTTGTAAGTATTTCTCAGTCAGGGATGAGTACCCAAACCACAGGAAAGAAATGAAAGTATAATTGGTTTGAAAGTGGAAGTTTTCATCCTTAAAACTATGTTTTCCCTGTTGGGTCAGTGCTTGGTCATTTACAGCTCTGAGATATTATGAAGCAGGAACATATTTTATAGGGAACAGCACCTGAAACATGAACTCTTTTTAAAGCACCAAAGATCTCACCCTCTGCTACTTTCAAAACTCACCTCTCATATAAGCCCTTGCAGCAGACATCAGATATCAGCAGTCTGAAAAGGAGCCACGCTAAGAAACACCAGATCTATAATGATATATTATTGATGTGTCTTCCCATTAAGTACTCTCTAATCCCATTATGTTAGGATTTTACAGTACTTAATGTGTGCACTACATAGTTGCATTACTCAGTGTGAAATTAGATAGGTGTGTGGTGCTTGCCTTGCCTTTGTTGTTAAAACAGTATTGCCCAGGATCTGCACCTTGTCTGAAACTTCAGGAAGTGCTTTAGATCAAGAATCACTTGTTAGTTATGTTGCTTTTTGTGTCTTGCTTTTCAGCTTTCCCACTGTCCTTCCAGTTGCTGTTAGTGGCCCTTCTAAAAGCTACAGCTGAAATGCTCAACAAGAATTTTAGGAGATCTCCAAACCCATTGGGCTACTTCTCAAGTTTAATTTGCTTTCTTATCTTTCAATGGCTTTTGTTATTTTTATGAATTTTACTTCAAGACTCTTGATACGGTCTGCATTTCCGAGGTCAAGGTGCTTGAGGCTCAGTGCTCTTACTTGAGTAAAATAACACCCTTCCCTGTGCGTGTCTTAGACTGGGATGCTCGTGGGTGCCACAGCTCTCAGGTGTGGTGGGTTGTTCTAGTGAGTGTTTTGGGGTGCTCAGTGTTCCCTTCCTGGGCATGAGAACAGCAAGTTGTGAATTGTGTTGTTGGGCATGTGGACACACAAGAGGTGACTCTGCTGGCCCTCCCTCACCAGAGCCCTGCTTGTCAACGTTCTCACCCAAAGCACATTGAAATCTCTCAGCTGATCTTTTTCAGTGAGATCAAAACAGAATTGCAGATGATGTAGACCTTCAGAAGGCAGTTCATAACTTTCATGAGTAAAGGTGTTAGGCTGCTGATTTCCTAAGTGTCACCCTTAACTTGGGCATAGGAAATCCAAGTCACAAGTCCAAGTCATATAATATAAATATATTATATTAATATAGCAAAATGGAGATTGATAGATTGATGCTGGCACACCCCTCAGCTGCCTGGTAGTGACTTGACCAGCTGTGATACAAGTAGGAATAATTTCTGGGCTCCTTTTTTAATTTTAGAGACATTATTTGTTTATATTTTGGTAGTATTTTATGTCATTGTTTGTGGGATTGTTTTTCAGCATACCTAAAGACTTTCAAATATCTTTTTGGACCACAGAGGAACTGGATGACACATCTGAGATGTCTTTAAATAATTGACCACTGGTCAGTGGCAGCAGGTGCCAGATCAAAGATAAAAGAACAAAAAAGCTCCACAAACAGTTCTGTTTCTCCTTTAACACTGTAAAGATCCTGTGGTTGCTGAGTGTTAGAGGCAGTCGTGTCCAGTGATGAGCTGAGATTAGGGAAGTAGTGGGAACGTGGATTTGCTCTATTTCCATTATCACCATCTACACTGTGCATGTTGTGGCACAGTGCTGTGGCCGCCCTGCTGATGCTCTCCTGTGGTTATTGTAGCCAGACACAGTAGCAAACCCTACTGATACCTGCTCCATCTGAGCGGGGGCTGAGCTGGGGGTCACTGATGGCTGAGGCACATGTTCCTGATCTTACCCAGCTTCTTTCTTCAACCTTTGTGCTCTTATATAGCTAAACTGTCATTAGATGGGGAATCAGTGCAGCAGGAACGTAATAACAGCAGTAACTTTCATAGCTTCTGATTCTGTGATCCCTGTGTGGGGACTCCTGCTTACTGCTCTTTGAGATGTCTCAAAGCTTCAGAGATGTTTAGGCAAAAGTGTCTGTTCCTGCTGGGATGATAAGTGACTAAGAAAGGGAGGTGGATAGAGCTGGGAGAAGAGTTGGCGTTGCATCTGTTTTTACCAGGGAAGGGAGAGGTGCTTCCCTCTCTGCTGCTATTTCACAGTTCCCAGTTTCTCAGCAGTAATAGCCGGGAGCAAGCCTGATTTTTTTGTATTCCAGTGTGCTGGGAAGCACAATAGAGCTAAGGGTGTTTTTGCTGGTGGGGCAGACATTTAGTTGCTAATGGTTGTAGCTTGTCATGTCTGGCAGTGGGGCTTTTTCGTAGTTTAGTCCTAGGCTTCTCCCAATTAAAGAAATGAGACAGAAGGAGTTTTCCCTGTGTGTGGGAACTTGGGTCATCCATGAGGATAAAGAATTAACTTTTGTGGTTTAGTCAATAATTTATATTTTCTCTGGGATGGTCCTGGGGAAAATAAGAATGTGCTTCTCATTTCCCACTACCTTTGAAAACAATCTCCCTACCCCCTGTGTTTAATCTGCAGTGACTGAATGTTAATCAGGGTTTATTCCCAGGTAAGTGTTAAGAATTCATGTCTGTGTTTTGGATTTTGCATGGTGTGGTTTCTTTTTATTTTTACAGCTCGTAGTTCTGTGAACTTGACTATGAAAAATAAAAACCTTTTAAATTCAATGTGTCTCAGGTTATCCTTGCCTCTATTTCTGCCCTAGTGCTGCTCTTACTCTTTATTCCTGTCAGAACTCAGTGAAGTCTGCTTCCAATTTGTGCTCTTTCAGAGAATGGACCTATTCTTTCTGGCAGCTTTAAGTAACTCTGATTGTTCAGTCCCTGTATTGGCTTGATTGTGTTCTATAGCAGTGTCATGGTTTCTGTAATATTCTTTTTTTTTTTTTTTAATAGTAGAATGACCAGAGCAGTAAGAACAACCTTTCAGAAGACAGAATGAGTTTGTGAAGTGTGTAAATTGAAATACCAGGGGACCTGATATTGTTTTTTTCGATGTTTTGTCTTAGTACTGTGTCAAGAGATGATGAGTAGCTGGATCTGGAGAGATTCTAAGCCAAGTAATCTGCTTAGAGAATGTGTAATATGGGAAAAAGATACAGTAGGGAAAAAAAAAGAAAAAAATCACTGCATCCTGTCTGGTTTTATTTTTTTTCTCAACAGCTGCTTAAAAATCTGTTTACTCATTATGTTTCCCATTTAAGTTGAAAACATATCTTTATTTTAAAAAGTCAGATTCAAGGTGTTCAACTGTATTTTAAGCTGGAACAGGTGGGTTTAAAAGAAACAATTTTCCAGTTAGACAGTCAAGTCTGCAAATATCTGTGCAGGTACCTGCCTGAGAACATAAGGTTGTTGGTAGACAGATTGGTCTGCTTATCTGACTGTGTTTCTGCCTTCTTTCTGAGCTGCCACTTGAAATATCTGCTCTCCTTTAAAAATTGAAACAAAGTCTAGCTTTCTAGCTTGTTTTATCAGCTTCTCATAGAGGTAACTTAGTGAACTCAAGAGGGGATCATGTTGGTAAATAATTCAGTTTAGTTTATACTCTGAGCTGCTTAGGCAGTGTGACAATAAAGTTAAAAACATTAAAACATCTAAGAAATAAAACACTGACGATGAAAACTGCACAGATACGCATGATTTAATGCTTTTTATGTACTTTTTTTCTCAAATATGGGTTCAATTCTTTTGAAAGACACAAAGGCTTAAACAAGTCTCTGATTCCTCAACTGGGGCATCTCTTGTACTTTCAAAATTAAAAAGACTAAGTGCCTGGCCTTCAGTTGTCTTCAACAGTGGGAGTAAAGAAGTTTGCTGGAAAGCCAAAAAAAAAAAAAAAATCACTGAGTCTTTCACATTTGACCAAAATGATTTTTTTTTAACTTAAAGTAACATGTTTCCTTCAGAAATCTGCATGTTAGGCTGTCATCATTTTGTACTTGATTTGGGAAGGGCACTGCTGATGCGCAGGTATAAAATTAAACCTCTTCAGCAGCTACATTGTC
The DNA here is from genome assembly GCA_013398055.1 of Ifrita kowaldi. NCBI lineage: Eukaryota > Metazoa > Chordata > Aves > Passeriformes > Cinclosomatidae > Ifrita > Ifrita kowaldi. The sequence continues at coordinate 1,060,166 of VZRS01000902.1, read as the reverse complement.
TGTTTCTGTCTTAGTTTAGCCCCAGCTGGCAACAAAGTACCACCCCCCACACCCATCTCCTGGTGGTGTGCAGAGAACAATCAGAAAAATAAATGTGTGGGCGGAGATAGTGCAGTTACCATTTGAAATAATGTGAAATATAATAATAGTAATAATAAAAGGGAAAAGAGAGGAATAAAACTCTGAGNTAATGCTTCGAGGCACGTGGGGTGACTCTTGGGACTCTATGATCTTTGTGTGTCCCTTCTAACCCATCTTATTCTGTTACTCAGTTTCTTTTTCCAGACTAAGAAAGAAAATTAAATCTAGGATGTTTATTATAGACTGCTGTCCAAAAATACTTGCAGCTTCCAGGTTATGAACATCTGGCACAGAGGCATACAGCAGTAAACCTTCTAAGAAGTGCTGGATTGGTATCAGCTCAAAGGAAATATGTCAACTATTCAGGACAGAATTGGCCGTGTACTTGTCTAATTATCTTGGGCAGCAGTGAAAGCCATGCATCTGATTCTGCCTGTTAACAGACAGCAGCCTAGAGTTAGGCAGGTAGGCAGAGCATCTAGACAAGTCTTACAGAGATGGGAAACCTCACAAACATTAAATTTAAATGCCTGTTGCTTGTGTCTGCAGCCCACCTTCAGTGGATGCTTTGACAAGTAGGCTTCAAAGCTGTCTGAGGACAAAAAGTGAATGTTTCAGAAGTACTTGAAATCTAATTTCAAATATTAATTCACAAATACTAATTAGTATTCTTTCACTCTAAAGAAATTCTCTTAAGAATTAGAAATTTTGTATGGAACACTTTAAGAGTCCAAATCCATAAAGGATGTTGTTAGAAGACATTTTAACATGGAGAGAAATAAACTCCAGGTTCTCAGGTAGCTGAAACAGAAAGTCTGCAAAGATGGACAAGAAGCAGAGATCTTGAAATGAATATTTTATATTGGCAGGAAATCAGAATTTACCCAGTTTGCTTCTCAGAAATTGGTCTGGGATGTTTAGTTTTCACAAGTCTTTTGCCACCAAATAAGGGTTCTTCCTTAATGCTGAGAGTATGCCATGTATGAATCTTCAAAATGTGTTGCTAATGTTCTGATGCTTTTGAGAATTGCCCTGGTGAGCATCAACTTGCTCTGAAGAAAATAGTGTTTATTTAATGAGAGATATGTAGGACTTTGGATTTTTAAACCCAAACAAAACAACAACCTATTAGAGGAGAATCAGTACATTCCTTGCTTTTGTAATCTGGTAGAAATTTATAAAAAAGTAGTCATGCACTGCATTTAAGGACTTGATGCAGTTTGCTTTGGCTTTCTTGATGGTGTTTAAAGGACTGCTTGTTTAGGAAGTCAGAAAGATTTCATCCCAAATAAGGAGTGGATTGATACAATAAAAAGCAAATCCGATAACTCTACTCTCTGTCGCTCCAGGCCAATATATCACATCATAAAAGCTTGTTTCACCCAAGGTGAAAATGGGGGAAGGTAGGTCGATGACAAATAACAAAGTGCTGATATCGCTGGAGAGCTGACAGCTATGACTGAAGGTCATTACCATGACATTATCATTATCTGGGTAGGATTAAATTAAGTCCAGAACTAATTATATTGTCCTTTCCAGAAATAGTCCAGAAATACTTCTGGTAAATGTCAAAAATACGGTTCAATATTTTGATGTTTGGAGCTTGACACTCCATAAGGGGTGCGTGTGTTTGTGCAATCACAATATAATAAGTGGAAAGGAAGCCAGTAAAAATGAGCAGTATTGGAATATTTCTCAGTCCTCAATCTACACATGCCAATAAAACTCAACTGGATACATACAGGCAGACACTGCAGTCCCACACCTTGTATCTTCATCCTCTTGAGAGGGAAATCGGTGATTTTACCTCTTCTGTTAAAGCTCATTTTTCCAACCCTCAAGCTTTCCTTTCATATATCCTTTCTTTCCAACTTGCTGTAGTTAAAGTACTTTGAAAAATATTTATCTTCAAAACATGTCAGGCAAGTGTACTTTTGTGATCTACCCTTTCAAACTGTCTTTTTTCAATTTCTTTTCTGTGTGTATTTCTCCTCTTTCTGTGTGTATATTTGTGTGTTTTTTCTTGTATATTCGCTATTTTTATGCTATGCCTATGCCTGTCTTGATTATTTGCTCTACTTTCCTGTTTACCTACACTGGTCTTTTCTCAGTGTTACTGCCTTTATTGCTACAATACTTGCCAGAAGCATAGCTGAATTTATCTTCGAAGAATTTCAATTTCTTTTCTGTTGCTCTTCCTGCCTTACTTTATACCTGCACGTTTCTTTTGGCTTTACTGTCTGCCCACAGTGTGTTGTGCTGAAATACAACATCTTTCTTTACCTCTGCTTTGGTTTCAGTTTATTTATGGATACAAACACAACTATATTACAGGTGTTGCTTAAAGGTTACCCCATCTGTTCATCTTAGCAATGGGATTTCTGGGATTTAAGCCCAATTTACTTTCTAAGGAAGTGCCTTGCAGAGATGCCTCAACTATTCCTGTAGTCATCAAGCTGGGTGGCAGCCAAGGCAGGATTGTTCTTTCCCCTATTTCTAGTCAAGTTTATGACTGTCTTCTCTCACTTTGTGCCCTTTGTGAAATCCCTGCTATCATCTTCAGTTCTCTCTTTTTTTTTTTTTGTTTTTTGGTACCTAACTGAAACTTGCATTTGTGTTTTTATATTTGGACACCTCTTTACTTTTTACTGCAGCAGGAGATCTTGCACATAGTGTGAATAAGAAGCATTTGTGGGCAGGATTGTACACAGAAAAGGTGAAGAAATGGCTCTACTGCTTTTGGTCTTGGGTTTAGAGACCAATGAAGTTGTGCTGGGGGAGACTGGTGGGGAATAAGTAAGGAAGTGTGGAAGTACAGTGGGAATGGGAAGTAGTTTGTGAATGGCTCTTTGTTTTATCTCCTCAGAAGAGTGCTCCGTGGTATCACTGTGGGCCACTAGGTACCCAGCCATCCCCTTGGGGAGGACTTTTTCCTGATATCCAACCTAAACCTCCCCTGACGCAGCTTCAGGCCATTCCCTTGGGTCCTGTCACTGTCACCACAGAGCAGAGATCAGTGCCTGCTCCTCCTCTTCCCCTCATTGGGAAGCTGTAACTGCAGTGAGGTCTCCCCTCAGTCTCCTCCAGGCTGAACTGACCAAGTGACCTCAGTCCCTCCTCACACGGCTTCCCCTCCAGGCCCTTCCCCATCCTCACTGCCCTCCTTTGGATGTTCTCTAACAGCTGAACGTCTTCTTTATGTTGTGGCATCCAAAACTGTCCCCAGCACTCGAGGTGAGGCTGCCCCAGTGCAGAGCAGAGCAGGACAATCCCCTCCCTTGCCCGGCTGGCGATGCTGTGCCTGATGCCCCCCAGGATGTTGTTGGCCCTCCTGGCTGCCAGGGCCCTGCTGACTCAGGTTCAACTTTCCATCAACCAGGACCCACAAGTCCCTCTCCATGGTACTGCATGGAAAACATGGTACTGCAGTATCTCGTGCCCAGTCTGTCCATACATCCAGGGTTGCCCTGTTCCAGTTGCAGAATCCAGCACTTTCCCCTGTTGAACTTCATATGGTTGGTTTTACAAGACTTCGTTTAAACTTGTAATTCCTTTAAAAATGTGAAGGATGAGGCACAGAAGAGAAAAAGCAAGAATTTTTCACTTCAAAATGGTAATATTGACAAACCCCAAGTATTCTTCATTTCTGAAATTCTGTATTTTGCTTGATGTCTACATGAAAACAACCTATGTAGTGAGCCAGCTCTCAACATCAGCAGTCTTAGGGTTCTGATGCCCATAGTGCAGATTTTATGCAGTTCTTTAATGGATTTCTTCAGGGGAAAATATAGTTAATCATCCAATACTGTGAAATCATAAACTTCCTGTAATTTCATGCCTTTAATCAAACAGGCATATCCTCTCTGACCTTGAGAGATACAAGGATGGGGAGAAAGAAAGCAAAATGCAAACCCACTCTGTCACTGTGTCCCTTGTGCCTCCCTCCTATAATAAAAGCCAGTGGCAGCTGCAGTTTAGTGGCTGACAAAGGAGAAGCCAAAGCCTGCGTGCCCTGCAGCATCTCTGGAAATATATATGGGATATGGGGATTCCTTGCATCTCCTCTGGACCTCAGTGGTATGTTGGAGGCTGTCTCTTTCGGGGTTATAGGGCCTCTCTGTTTGCAGGGTTTAAATGCTTAGATCCACCTGAGGCTGTAAGACAGAGAATCGCATCACCACAAAGTACTGCTTGGAGTAAGAGGAGATACAATATTATCCTGTGGCCTCTCCGTGCTCGTTGTGTTGCTTTGCACTCAAGCATGTTCATTTTCTACTGGAGTGTTGTCTTTACCTTTGGGATAGGTTGCTGGCTTGCTGCACTACTTGCATAGTTACTTTTTTTATCAGCCCTTGCTTCTGTCCGTCTCTGACTGTTGTGTTAATATTGTGTTGTATTTTTACTTCAAAAGTATTTCATGAGTTATATTTCTGTGTATACATGTGTTTGTCAATCTGTAAAGAATCACTCAAAAAGCCAAAGAAACGCTCCTGATTGTTGAACGTTAGACTTCTTTTGTCTTTCAGCTTGTCCCATTCAACTGTAAACAATGTTCCTTTCTAAGTGTTTGTGAAGCTCCTAGTGCAGAGGGATTGCAGACCTTAATTGTGTGATGCTCTTGTCCAACTAAGAATAATTAAGCTAAGCGAGTCTTTGTTTTTTAAATCACTGCTAACACGAGGAGTATGCTACATTAAGCTCCTTGAAGTTGTTTTTCTTTGTTGTGTATACCCCCCAACCTGTTTTGAAGTCGAATTATGTGTTTGTTCTAGAACAGCAAAATATATTTTTATGCTTGAGTGTTTGCATACCCTTCAAATAATATTGCTTGTATGCTTAATGTAAGTCTTCTCTGTGCTGGTGCGCAGTTAACCTATGTTTAATTTATAGTCTTGGTGAATTTAAAAACAGACAAAAAAATAAACATCAGAAAACAGCCCTGGACAGTCTCATTAAGTTGGTGAAAGATGAGATGAAAAATCAGTGATCCTTTGCCAGAAAATCTTGAAGATTCAAGCCCAATCCCAGCAGAGTCTGGTTTCTTTTGGCTTTATCAGTCTCAGTCACCGTCTCTCCCAGCAGAAATATGTTTGCTTCAGCTCCAACACTGCCCTAATTCCTTGGAAATAATTACACCCAGTGCTGTGTAAAACGTGGGGAGACTAGAAGGAATCAGATAAATATGGCTGTTTTCAGTAGGTTTTAAATATTTAACAAGTTATTTTCATAATCAAAATTTTAAAAAAACCCCGAACTGTCCTTTCAAACGTTGTAATGGAACTTAATGTTTTTGCATAGTAAAGGATATTGTAGAAAAAATTGCAATGACGTTACTAAGGACAGTGTGTTATTTTTTCCATTATTATGTGAATTTGAGTCCATTTACTTTCCTAATTGTATTTTGTAGTCTTCATTGATCTACCACAGCAATAAACCAAACCCTATTTAAGTGATGTGGGGGAAAAACTTTTAATTACCTCTTTCAGAATAATTTCTAGCCTATAATTTTATGGTTTTTTACAATCTTTATCTTTCAAAGTCTGTCTTACAGCATCTCTGAACCTTAGGAAAAATATATTAATAGTAGAAAATTTGGTTTAGGTTGCAATTTATTTGAAAGCACTCAGAAATTGTAATTTTTCTGCTTTTAGAATTTAACTGAGGTTGATTTGTTTCCTTCAGTTTTCAGCATTGAAATGTATCTGTGATCGCTGTGGTCTTTGAGTCTTGGTAGGTGTTAATACTTGTAAATACGGGATTATTAAATACCCATAATCATTTATTTTGAGTTGAGAAAAGTAAATGAGATTTATTTTTTTATATAATGATAGATTTAAAGTAAAAAACAAAGCCTCCAAAGCTGGAAATGCAGTATTTCCAACAAAAATTGAGGAAAATTGAGTTGTTAATCATCCTTTTTATGATCTGCTGGGAGAAGAATTCTTGTTCCTCCCTGACCTAGCATGATGTCACTGTCCTTGGTTTCAACTGACATTAAGGGAAGTTTGAGTTGTCTGGTACCTTCAAGAAATGCTCAACACAGAAGGACACTATGTGAAAAGAAGTGCTACCTGGTTACATGACATTTTGTAAGCTTTTTAATGTTTCTTCCTATTGGAACGTGTTGATTTTGCAATTGACCCTCAGTGACAAATGTCTGTGTAGTCCCTCTCCTGAGCTCAGTCTGCCTGGTTCGTCCAGGCTTAAGTCCTAGTTGGTACTTGGGAATTTAAACTGTGTTCTGCACATCACTGTTCATTATTATGTACGTGTGCAATAACTGTGGCAAAATGATGGAGATTAGTTCAACAAAGTTTTAGTTCAGGGCTGTATTCTCAGCTACCTTTTCTTTGAAATGCTGTTTCAAGGAAGGCTAGCTGACTTTGAGATAACAAAATTTTAAGTCTCCACTTGAGAAAGCATATACATACTACCTGGAATTTCAAATGAATTTAATTTCTTCAACTATTAAAGAATTTCCTTTATCTGCCAATCCACAGGGAGGATAATAGGTATCAACGGCAAAAAATGTGTGAATCAGTTAACATACAGTTTCCACCTTCGGATGGACATTGACTTGCTGTCCGAAGTTCATGAGATCTCTCATTATGATCAGAGATTAGTTACGAAGTGCAGTCCTCAAATACTCATCCTCACAAATCACATAACTTCTGGACAACAGGTTGTTCTCTGTAATGTAGATTTTATTCTTTTATTTTTTTAGACAAAATGAAACCAAAAAGCTGTTGAGAGGTGGGAATAGCCCTATTTTCTCTCAGAGTAGACAATACACTGTTGTATGGTGGCTTTTTGCCTGGTAAGGCTTTGACCTTTCTTATGATGGAAATTTTTACAAGAGAGGGTGATGATGATGCCACTGGAAACCCGAGCTGGATTTCAATTAAAGTATCACAATTTCCCAATAATTGTTTCTCCTGTGTGTGTTTTAAGTATCTTGGAAATAGGTGGGAAAGAAACCTTGACTGGGACAAGCTAAAGAGTTATATATTGGATATATTCAGGCTTCTGTGATCAAAGTGGTAAGAGATGGCCATAATGAGAAGTGAATGCATGAGAGTATCTAAGGTTTAAACTGGTAGTGTGGTTGTTGAATGGGCTGAAGAGTTTCTGTCACAGGAGAGCAGAGAGAAGAGTACCCCTGGGTGGTGAATGCAGCTGATCTACAGAGGTGTTTTTTGTCTTTAACCTAGTCTGAGTTTAGGGATGGATCCAGTCTTTATAGAGCATTTATAATACTGCTCTATAGACTTCTGTAGGAAATGAAGTCTCCAATATCTTTACAAGCTGTTGCTGTTGCTTTCAACATAGTAACTCTTTCTAGGAGAATGTCTTTGAGTAGACTCATAGATAGAGGTTGGCAAAAATAGAACTGCACAATTTGTCATTCAATGGCTAGAGAAAATTCCTGTTAGATTTTGTGGCAGAAAAATAATGCTGGCTCAAACCTGGATTTGTGGTCTCGTGCAGTTAACCATCAGATATTTTACTTTTTGCATTTGATGTTTTGAATCTTTTAAGTTGAATTCACTTCAATAGTCTCTCCACTGAGGAATGCCCATGTATCTGTCAAGACTTAATTCTTTAAAAATACTAAAAGCCCCTCCCAGCTGGGGTTCTTTAAAGTGTCAAATGCCAAATTCTACTCTTTCTTCATATGGAAAGTTACTTTTGAATTGATAGTATGTTCCTGCCTGTTTCTTCTTAAGCTTAATGCAGCTGTTACCATGATGGAGCCACCAGTAATCTCTGCATTGCCATTGCTTTCTTTATGATTCTCTTACATTACTGCAGTTCTCTTCATTAGTTCTGATGGAAAATTTATATTTGTAAACCACTTTATTTATCTGCCTGCAAAATAACTTTGTTCTGCACTTAAGAAATTAATTGTGACTACAAGCAACAAATGCTGCTTTGCAGTCCGGTGTGCCTCTAATTCAGATTTCGACTCCAGGTTACCACTTTTCCATGGCAATATGGCTTTTTATGAGGCTTTGTACTAATTAAGCAAGCGAGATGTAACTTTTAAGAGTTTACTTAGGGAGGGAAATGGTGGACCTTTGTATCCATGCATACTGTCTTGTCCAGGGACTCTGCTCAAGATAATGTTGGAATTGAAAGTCAACACATCTCATCTGCACTGTCATTACTGAAGGGTTTGCAAAGACATGATCACTGTTAATTTAGAAGATTTAACTTAAAATGGAGGAATTAAGGTTCAAAAGCTATATTTAGTGAATAAACTGCTTTAGAAGAGGTGAGGGCACTCTCAATCTTCACGAGGCAATTTCATCATGATTTAAAAAGAGGTCAGCTAAATTTCCATGTACATTACAGGGCATGGACATTAGTGCATTTGGAAAAGATAAGTAAGCGCTAGAAATCTATTGGGAAGAGGACCATAAAACTGTCCGTAATTTGAGGCCCTAAATTTAGGGCAATCTAATTAAAACTGACTTTGTATCCAAAAACAGCAATCATATTACAAATCTGTTTCATTATATACTGCAAGTATGCCACTTTATTTCTGTTACAACAGATTTTTTTTTAAAAAAATGCAGTTTTGTTTGGCTGTTGGGAAGTGAGGACAGAAATTCTGACACCTTAAATCATTTTCTTTGTGTGTAAAATCCCCATTTTTGACAAAACATTGCATTTCTTATTACAAAATTCTGGAGATTGAAATAAGACTTATTGTGTGAACTTAAAATTTCAGACCAGCTCAGACTGGGAGAATATATGAACGGAAAAAAATAGAAAGTAAGAGATTTTGCCAGTAATAGAGTGTATATAGATTTGAAAATGAGATGTAGCTTCTGAAAGGATTTGAAAACTGTCCCTGAGTTCTTCAAGCGTAAGCCTCTAATGCCACCATGTATTCTCAGTTTCATATCAGGGCAAATTGATTTTTCCATAAAGTAGCTTGTTTTATTTGTCTGGAGACCAGTTTTTACTTCTATAGTCTAACCTAGAAAAAAAAAATCTATTTTCAGAGGTACCAGTAATAAAAGGTACTAGAAATGTAACTGGTTTGATAAAGCAACATGAAGTGAAATCTCTCTCTATACAATCTGTCTCTGACACTTGTAAAAGGGTGGGAGTTACAGGATTAATGTTAATGAGACCTGTGGTTTTTATGGCACTGACTTGATGAACTGAGAGCTTTTCTGTTCTGGGTTTGTTCCTCACCAGCAGCTTTGGGTCATAGGGTTGTTCTGCTGATGTGCTTTTCTGTGTTCATTAGTTTAGATTATTTTGTGAATGTTATTTTTCATATTTGTGCCTGCAGTTCCTTACCTTTTCTGAAAAAAAAAAAAACGTTTTTAATTGTTTGGTTTGTGAGGTTATTTTCACTTTTTAAATGGATAGCTTGAGTTTTAATAAAGTGAAACTAGAAGCATGAGATGAAACTGTGTAGCAAAAACATTGGTTTAAAAAACAGGCAGACTCTACAACTGACTTACTGCAGTCTTCTAATGTGAATAGTGAAGCACCATCACTTAAATAATGTTAAGGTCCTGAAAAAGAACTTGGGAGTCATCTTTTGATTAGTTTCCTTGACTGTGTCTAGTGATACTGCCTGGTTTCTCATTCCATAATAGTCTTTTCAAATCCTCATTCTTGAATTACTTCTTTCTAAAAATAACCATACAGGTGAAAACTTTGCAAAAGCCTGCAGGAAGGTGGAACCAAAGAGAGGGAGACGGCTGCACCTTGCACAGCAGAAGTGGCCTGTGCTTGTGTGATGCCATGTGTTGTTACCTAGAGTGCATAGGGACTGCTTCTGGCATATCTGAGCAATGAAGGGAATTTAATCCCATGACTCGTGCTCAAAAGTGTACACAGTCCTGGGGAACAGGTCCTTACTCAGAGCAGTCATGGTATTTGTATTAATACTCCTGTCTTTGCCTGTTGATTTGTGCTTTTATTTTATTTTCTTTATCTTGCTTTCTTGCCTCCAACTCTGGATGAAACTTATTTCTCTTCTTTGAGGGTGTTGTGGCTGCCGTAGAGGAGGGTGGTGAGGGCCCCCAGTGACCTGAATGGAAGGAATCAGAGGCTGGAGTCCCTGTGGGAAGTGGGGAGCTGAGGTTTCCTGATGAAGGTGTTATAACGGGGGCTGCAGTATGAAGCTGCCTTTTAGGAAGAAGGCAACTGCAAGACTTTTTTGTGTGTGGATCCTAATTTTCTTGGTATGTTAGGCACACTCAGAGTGTAATGCAATTAGCAGGCTGAGCCTGGAGAACACCAGCGTGGTGGAAAGAAGCACTTGTCTGGCCTCTTCACCTTGAGTGAATGGAATCTTGATTTCTTCTGCGATGCTCTCGGACCACGTTCTCTTTCTGAAGACACCTAATGTGTAGTGAATTTTACAGAAAATGTTTTAATGCACTTGAGTTCTTGGTAAGGGACTTTACCCAGTGGTTTTCAAATGTGATGTGTAAAACTTGGAAACACTGTATAGCTTATACAGTACAGGACCTTACCTTCTTTTTGCTGCTTCTAATACACTTACTGTTGCACTAATGCAAGAATATGGAAGTATGATGTAATTTCTACAGTGGCATAACTGAACTGCTGATTCTTTCATGTCAACCTGTTTGGCCTTCAGCTTCTCTCTGATAGGCAGGGGGGCTTTAATGGTTTTGTTTTTTTTTTTTTTTAATTAAGAAAACTTCTTCAGACATAATTGTCAGACATAGATTGCAAAGTATTACTTAAATCATTCAGTTTTGAAATTGCAAGCGATTTCATAGAGATCAATCCAATGTTTAAATGAGTCAATTAATAACTTTGACAGAAATTCTTATACAAAAGTTCCACATTTGTCTGCAAAACAAACCAATAGTCTTGTACATGCAACATTTTGATTGCATGTGATAGACCTACAAAACCTACATGTCTGAAAGGAACTGTTCAGTTGTTCACTATACTAAAATGCTATGATATTTAAAAATAAATAGGCAATGGCTTCTCTGGATGTAAGAAAAAGTTTAGTAAGAAACCTGGTTGCTGTTGTTTTTTAACTTGAAAGCTGAATAATGTTTAGTTTCCTTTCAAGCATATGTTAACACAGTTGTTTGTACCAGTATGTTTAGAATTGTGTATTTGGAAAACATCCAAATAAAGTTCTGTAGGGACCATGTACTTTTGTTAGTCACCCAAATACTCTAGCATTGCCAGTTTTTGTGTATTTGTGAAAATCAAATGCAATCTCCCTCCAGCATGAAAACCCTTCATTGGTGTAATTTAGTACAAGGGGCTAGAAAATGCTGTTCCAAAATGGGATAAACCCATAGGAAATGTCTTGAAGATAATTGATGAGATTGTTCTGGTCAGTAAGTATATTCTGCACATAAAGGATAATAAATACCATAATCCACTTTGGCTGGTTTTATCCAATTTGAGGCAGTTCTTTAGGCAAAAACATCTAAATGCTGTTTCATTGGAAGCAAATGAAAGCTTAAAGTAACTGTAAATTTCTTTGCTCAAATTCCTCTGTGAGGTGAGACAATCATTTACTAAAGGATGGCGCCAAGTCTTTTTCTTTCTGTGGCATGTTTAGGGCTTAAGTTCCCTTTCTGAGAGCCATTTTCAATATATTGGTAGCACAAGCCACTCTCCCTGAGTAAAAGTCAAGGAAACAAAGAGGAAAAAATTAAATTTGGGCTGTTTTGGAACTTTATGGCAAAATCAGTAGCCAAACAAGAAATGAAATATCTTCTAAAAAACAAAAAACCACCTTAACTCTTTAGATTTCCCATAAACTAACATTTATTTCTTTCTATTGAGCATGACACGGCAAATAGAGCTGCAGCTCTCAGAGCATTGCTTTTATGAAGATCTAATGGTCTAATGAATAAGTAATATGCCATCTTGTAAAGCTACTGCCTGTTCATAATGCATCCATATTATGGTAACAGATTGTAAATTAAGAAATATGTTGTTTCTTTATCTATTCTGTCTGTTTGTGGTTGTCCCATAAGGATAACTGATGGTTCTCAATATCAGGCTTCAGTCATTTGTTCAAAGTGGCTGTTTGGCAGCAGCATGTGTCCTTAGGACACCTTGAGCCTACTGTGATATGAGAGGAGAGTTTCTCTGTGTTAAGTGACACCAAGTTTGCCTAGGAAAAAACAAAAAATCGTGGGCATTTAATCTGAGCAAAGTTCTGCAGAAGAAATTAACTGATAAATTAATACTGTTCTGATGTCTATAGTCAGATTTGTTTTAGAGTTTGAATTGCTAGTTTTTCTTCGTAAGTAAATTGGGGGTAAATAAAAATGGGTAAATAGCTGAAAATACTAAATTGTTTTCATAAACAGTAGAAAATGTTTGTCATTTGCCCTGTCAAAATCTACCATTCCTAACAAAGTCATCTCCTGCATCTGCTTGAAAATATAGCGATGAAATACATTAATAAGGTGCAAATGAAGCATGTTAGCATCAATCCTCAAAAGAGAGCTCAGATTTGAGAGTGGGACACAATGCTTATTTTGTATTTCAGAAAAGGGGCAACAGAAATGTTATTGTTTTACCTCATGCACTTGCTTGTGGCATTTTTTAAATCATTCTTGTGTTACTATATTGTCCAATACTGAATGGTTCATTCAAGCAATATGGTGCTACTTCTCTTATCTTGTAAACATCAAACTTTTTTTAATAATATTTGAAATCTACTCCTTTCAGTTTTCTCACTTTGAACAGTCTATCTTGGGGAGATGGAGTAGCAGCAATCTTTAAAAATTATTGCTCAAAACCATACCCATAACTTCTTAATTGAAGCACTCTATTTGTTTACCAAAACCAGACTAAAATATAGCTACACCCTCCTGAATATGCTTTTGAAAATACTAAAGTTTTATCTCATTCAAGATCTTCCATGATAATTTTCATTATTTTAATCACATTCTCTTTCTGAAAGCAACTGATAATGACAACACTATCCAAGGATGTTAACACACTGTATCTCATCTAGGTGGAAAAGATGAGAAAAAAAAAAAAAGAGAGAAGAAAACTCAGTTACTTCAGAGAATAAAAGTTTATAAGCTACCTTCACTGATGTTGAAGGACAAATTCACTTTAATTTTAGTTGCCTAATATAGTAACACATTATTTGTCTGACTGTCTTGCAGCTGCTGTTGTGTGTAGCCATTGCCTGTAAAATGAAGGAATTTCATACTGCTTTTATAACAGTGAGACATGCACAGCTTGACATCATCTTTCATAATCATGACCCTGTTTGTCCAAGAAGGGAGAATTGCATCAGAAGAATGGTAGCATCCTGTTTTTTCTTGTCTTGTCAATGAACAGGTTTTAAGTTTTGTTCTCCTTTCATGCCTAGGAGCAAAGGAGAGAGTAATACATAGAAAAGTCAAATAGTTCTTCTACTTCAGGCTATAAGTGATTGATATATGTTAATTTTGGGTGCAGTTGTAGCCATTCAGTAGTAATACCAGCAGTGAAGGTTTTTGTCTTCATTCAGCATGGTCTTATTCCTCTTTGAACTGTGCAGTCAAGTCCCTTGTTTTGGCTGAGGTGGATAGGGGTGATGTTGCTCTCTGTGATGAAATGAGACAGCTGTTTCTGGGGATTGGGTAAATGGTTGATGAAATGCTTGCAGGTACATTTTGCTTGTTTGTTCTTCATTTTATTTAGGGTTTCTTAGCCATTTAATTGCACACCAGTAGTTCTATAGAGAGAACAAATATAAAACAGGAAGAGATTTTTCCAGGTGTGCATGCTACCTTCTGTTCTATAATGCATTACCTGTTGGGATTCTTGTTTCTAGTAGTGATGATTTGGCTGGAATCAAATACCAACCTGGCACTCACTCCTTTAGTTCTTGAATGTGTAGGCATCACTTCCACATGAGAACTTGGACAAGTGCTTGCTAATCCTCTTATACCTAAACTATTAAGCCTAAACTATTTTACAGAAGGTGTGGAAAACTGAATGCCAGAACGGTTGGTGAGGGATTGGCAAATACTTTTTGTGTTGCCCAGCTGTCTATGCCTAGAATACTGCCTGGATGGCAGGTAAGGGAATAGCTGAAGGACCAGTTTAAACACAAAGGTCTCAAGAATAGTTTTCAGAAGCAGAAATCTGGGATTTTATTGGTGGATTAGCCTGCCTGGGGAAAAGGGGACATCTGAAATCTTTGTAGCTCTGAGTTAAGCAATTTCCTGCTCTCTCAGGGGAGGTTTTCCTGTTGGTAAGGAAAATTATATATAATGGATTTGTTGTGTTTATGAGTCATATATCAGTCATACTCTCACCTCTTCACACTAGAGATGCATTAACGTTCAGCCTGTTAAAGTAATAAAAATTCAGCTGGATGTTTAAATTGATCCAGTTGTCTGCTTTTATTCACCTGTGTATCCTCATCAATTAAACATTGTTTTAAGACATCTGTTGTCATGCTGGCCTTAAGCCAAACCAGTATTAAACCTTTCAAAGGCTGAAGGTGCTGAAAAAGCTTTTCACACACATTTCTTCCCTTATATCTAAAAGGGCTAATTTTGGAAACATGGTTTTCCCTTTGTTTAGTAACAAAACTACCTCCCTTGGGAGATGCCTAGCATATCCTTGACAGGCAGGATAAATTGTAGGTTCGAAGCCCTGGGAATTCCCCAAATCACCATGCTTACCCCAAAATTTATGCAAATAATGAAGTGCGGGTACATAGATACTTTGATTAGTGGTGACATGAATAGAGAGGAAGTAGTCTTACTGTGTTTTCTTTATTCCTTAATTATAGAGCTGTGATAAAATATATTAAGGTAAAGAAATATATTAGAGTAAGCTGTCAAAACAAAATAAAAAGAATAAAACCTACTTGCTTCACAATCTCTAGTGAAATGGAAATTGCTTTTAAAAATACTTAATTAGACCATGGCCCAAAAGGTAGCTATTGTAATTTGTGGGGTAAAAAAAAAATTAAGTACATGCTTTTTAATCCTTCAAGAGTTTAATTGCTAGTAAGACTGTGTTTTGTTAATATTTCCATCACTCCTGAAAAGACTTGAACAAGACCTGTATTTTAAGCAAAAGTATTTAGTCATTTGAGAGGAATTACTTTCAGTGCCTAAAGCTAAGGCCATTTTTTTATAAGATCCACGGAAGATGATTTATTTAGTTTAAAGGCACTCCGACCTGTTTTTCAGAGGACATGCCAAATTAGTAGGTTTCTTCTGCTGTATTGTCTCTGTGGTTGCTGTGCCTGATCATCAGGCATGTATCCAAGAGCAGGACAGAGCCTTGCTGAGCCTGGGGGGACACAGTGCCTCTTTGGTCTGTGCTCCCTGACACATGGGAGAAGTGTTTCCTCTGGCCTCCCTCCTCAGCTGAGGTGGCTGAAAATACAGAAGAGCAAGAGCAGTTAGTCATTGGCAGAGCTCAAGAGATGAAAATATCTTCCCTCTTGCCCTTGAGAGTTTTGGTCGATGTATCCTGACCTGAAATGAAAGCACAGTGCAACTTATCTCTGGTAGCTCAGTAATTGGTATCTGTGCATCTCAGGGTTGTTTGAAAAAGGCCAACTGTTCTGAATTATTTAAGTTTTATTTGTTTTAATTGCCATTTTCTGTTATTCGGAGTTTTAGTAAAGTCTCACAAGCTTGTACCTGATGTAATCATAGAGGGTCTCCCTGGACCTACGAGGGTGTCTTTCCTTCCATGAGGGAAACACCTGCACTCCCTTCTGATTTGGGGCTTCACCAGCAGTACTTGCTGTCACTTGTTCCCCTTTTTTCAGCATCCAGTGACTTCCAGTATTGTGAATGGTCCTGGTTGCTCTGTTACAATTAATTTGGAAGCACATTCAGGCAGAAGCAGGAGGGTACCCCTGCAGATCTTCTGGTCCAATGCTTTGCTCAGAGCAGAGTCAGCCAAGAACAGGGCAGTCAGGGCCATGTCCACTTGTGTTTTGAATGTCTTAAATCTAGTGGTAGACTATCTTCACTGTATTTCAAAAAAGAAAGTGGAATTTTCTGTGTTTCTCTTCACACTTTTTGCCTTTGGTCCTCCTTCTGGGCACCGCTGGGAAGTCTGGCTCCATCATATTTACTCCCTCTGTCAGGTATTTACATGCATCCTGTCTTCACTCTGTTTAGGTCATCTGCAGACTTGCTGTGGGAGCTCTCCACCCCTCATCCAGGTCACTAACAAAAGTATTAAATAGTACTGATCCCGGTGTCAATCCCTGGGATACACCACTGTTGACTTCAGCTGAATGTTGTGCTGCTGGTCACAACCCTTTCACCTGGCATTTACCTCAGTTTTCAATCGACTTCATTTATCTGGTCTGTACCTCACTGGGTCATCTGTAAGTGTTAGCCGTGTTGAAAGCTGTGCCAAAATACAGATAAACATCTGCCCTTCCCCTCTCATCCAGTTAACCAGTCATTTCACCCTAGAAGGCTATTAGGTTGCTAAAGCATGATGTTGTCTTCATGAATATTTGCTGCCTGCATCCAGTCAACTTCTTGTCGCTGTCCTTCAAATGTGTTTGGTGATGGATTCCAGGATTATCACTCCATGTTTGTCCAAGGGATCAAGGTGGAACTGAGTAGCTTATACTTATCATCCTCCCTGCCTTCGCGGAATTTATAAGCAGTATCTGATTTCTTTCTTAGAAATCTCTTCTAGCTACCAAGGCCTGTCAAAGACTGTGCAGAGTGGCCTTGCAGTGACGTTGGCCCATTTCCTCAGCACTCACGAGTGACACCCATCAAGTCCTATGAACTTACATCTCTCCATCTGGTTTAAATGGTTTCCTAACTTGATTCTCCTCCACCAAGAGTAAGTCTTCCTTATTCTGGACTTCCCATCTTATCTTACTGAGTGCCACACCTGCCAGTAAAGACAGGAGAGAGAAAGGTCTTGAGCAGTGGCCTCTCTGTGTCCTTTGCCACTGGGTCACCTATTTCATTCAGCAGCAGACATACATTTTCCCCAGTCTTCCTTTTGCTGCTGCTGTACCTGTTGAGCCTTTCTTGTTGCCCTTTGTCTCTTACCAGAATCAGCTCCGGGCTGGCTTCCCTAGCATTGTCTCTGCATATTCAGGCAGCATCTGCATTTTCCTGGGTCATCTGCCCCTGCTTTCACTTCTGTATGCTTCTCCTTTTGCTTGGATCTTGTCAGGAGCTTCTTTGTAATCTTTACATATCTCTTACTGCCTTTCACTTTTATTCCTCTTTGTTGGGATGGATGGCTCTTGAGTTTAGAAAAGATAATCCTTGAAAGTCAACTAGCTTTCCTGGAGCCTTCTTCTTTTTAGGAATGTGGGGTTCTTCCAGGCAGGCTCCTGGACAATCCAAGGTCTGCTCTTCTCAAGTCCAGGGTTGTAGTCTGGTTATTTGCCTTCTGCATTTCTCACAGGCACCTCACCATGTCATGGTTACTGCAGCCAAGGCTGCTCCAGCTTCAACATTCTGAGCATGTTCTTTCTTACTTTTAATTATCATGTCCAGCAGAGTGTCTCCTCTTGCTGGATTCATTCTCAGCACGTCAGGAAGTCATCACAAATATACTTTAGAAACTCTAGAATCTGAAAGTTAAAAAAAAAAAAAAATGGTAACAGATCCTCATTTATTTCTGGAGTTCACAGTTCTCTCTAAAAGGACAGTAGCTGTCATTGCCATACAGATCCTGCAGCAAAGTCTCCAGAATTATTTAGTGAGATGTAGGGAGAGTCAATCAATGAGATTAATGACTTCATAGGTGCTTTCTGGAAGACTAGGCACTGCAAAGTGTTGTATTAACTTAGAGTTCTTACCTATGTACTCTAATAGCTGTCAATAGTAAGCTCTAAGAGAGCTCCAAGAGGAACATAACAATTCTTTTATTTGATTAGGCCAGAATAAGTTGCTCTTCTTAAAAAGTAGTTTCCTTTAGGCCCCCTTACAGCTCCCGACAATCAATGATCAATTTATTTTATTTATCATCCTGTTAAATACAAATAGATGTTCTCATTATCTGTATCTTTTTTCAATAAGCTGTGAGGTTTCTACTTTGTGGAAGTGATTTTCAAAGATTAATTATAGCTTGTGTAGAAAGATTTCCTTCATTAATTTAAAATGTCTGCTTTTCAGATTCATTGATTGGCCTTTGCTCTTGCATTAGCAGGCACAGCAATTAGAAGTGCCTAATTCGCGTTTTCTCTTCCATGTGTTATTTTGTGCACCTTTATTCTGTCTCCTATTAATCATCTCTGTGGTAAGCTGAACTTTCCCCATCTTTTCAGTCTCGCATTGTTGTCAAAAGCAGTAAAATCAATGCAAGCGGAGTGGTTTCAGATGGTTACATTGTAAGTTCATTTCACAAGGGTTTACCTTGTATCAATAACAACAATTTGTGAAGCATTTCGTTGAGTGTTTATTTCAGAATGATGGGAGAGATACTTTACAGGAGTAGCTCCTGCAATTATTGTTGTAAAGAGAACAATGATGTTTCCAACGGATCTGCAATGACCAAATTTTAAAATTTCTACTAATGTTCATTTAATTATTTGGCGTCTCATATTGTCCAGTAAATTTTAAATGTCTCTTTTCTAACTAATCTAAAAATTACTTCAATTGACTGTTTCAATAATAGGATGCAATCATGTATGTTATTGATAATTTGATTTATTCACTTACCCTGATTACTCTGTATCTAAGCAACTGCACCTGCAACAAGGTATCTGATTTACAGAGGAGTGATAAGTGGCTAGTTGTGTGTTCAGTTTATTAAAGCACAAATTTCCTCAGAAACAGCATAGATGTGTGTATATATTTCTCAGAATCTTCTGGCTGACCATGTCCGAGTGGTACTTTACACGTGACTCTGCCACTGGAGGGTGGGGTAGCAGCGTTTAAATGTTAAAATGACATCTTTACATAAGCATCTCAAACCTGGCATTCAGCAAAGGGAAGAGGGGAGATTGAAGACAACGAAGTTCTTTCAGCCTCCCTCTGAGCTTACCGAGGTTTACTTCTTGTTTTTCACTAGCAAAAAATAGGCTGAAATGTGGATACTTTTCCTTACAGAACAAAACAAACATGGGCAATTTTTTTTGCAATGTGTGCTTGAATACTACTGTTTTCCAAGTGTCTTGCATATTTTAAACCTGACATTATCAATGGAAAATATACTTGTCTGAGTAAGTTCATTGTGTGAGAGAAAAGAAGAAGAAATGAGAAATGACTTTTAAAAACTACTGAGAATATAAGCTCAAATAATAGTCCACATTTGAGTTTAACAGTGTGTTTTTGTATTTCCAGTGAAAAGGAACCCAAAAATGTTAGAGACCTTAGGCTTGAAAGTTATTCACAATTTACACAATTTACACTTTGTATTTCAAAGGAGGCAGGCATCTTCAGTTATCACTTCAGACATGCTCTGGATGTCATGAGCTGTCACTACCAGGGAAGTGAAGACAGATCATATTACTAGAAAGATCACGTAGCAGGGTTATGCTTTAATGAGTTCTATTGTTAGTTATTGTTTTGGTTTGTTTTTTATTCTTCCCACAATTTCCAGCTAGAAGAAGAAATATTTGTGTAAGTGGATGTTGCTCCTGTTTCAACCAGTTTCAATTATGTATGAAAGATTTCATCATGTCATTTACAAAAAATTCGATTTTTAGTGGCAAATATTTGATTATATTATTAGAAATTTTAGTATCATAGGAAGTGGTACTGTAGAAAGCATTTTTTGAGCAGGATAGAGTAGTGGAGACCTAGCTTTCCCCAAAAGCCTTTTTCAAGAGTGGTTTCCCTGAGAATGCGGCCATGAAGATGTTTCTCATTATCACCTTTACCTAGCTTCAGGCAAAGCTTTAGGATGCAATAAAGTGTCTGCTTTTTTCTTTTCTTTTTTTTTTTTTTTTTTTTTTTTTTTTTTTGTACGTTCAGCTGTCTTACAAAGTTTCAGGAGAAAACTGAGCTTAAAAAAACTGCTTCTCTTAGTAGACTGGTCTGAGTGAGTGTGGGGAATTTTTTTTTGGTGTTTCTTTGTGGGTTTTGTTTCGGTTTTTTTTTTTTTTTTTGGTCTGTCTGTTTGGGTTTTTTGGGTTTTTTTTCGTTGGTTTTATGGTACTTTTTTTCCCCCCTGCCCTCCCCTCCTTTGCATACTTCCCTCTTCCCTGTTGAAGAAGTGGAGGTGTGTGTTCTGGAAATGGTATGGTAAATCAGGAATTTTGTGTTTCACTGAGGTCTTTTTGTACCTCTAAGTCCTCATTTATACCCAAATTGCACTGCCTGGTAGTTTCTCTGTAAACCATTTCTATAAATTTTAGGGGTCTGATTGCCCAGAAATACAGAGACGGGGAAATTGGTAAAAGGTATTGCTGAAAGAAAAGTGAAACAAGAAAATGAGCTAAATATTCAGTGTGTGTCCTAACAAAACCATAGATTATGTAGCGTCTCTGTTCTCTTGGAGAAGTGTTTGGGGAATAAAGCTGCCTATGAAATTGAATTATCTTGAAAAATGAGGAAGGAACTGGTGTGTCAATGGGGGAGATATTTACTTCCTGGCAGAATATGCTCATCTTCAAGAGGGAGCTGACCAGTGGTAGTTTGTGCATATCCACACACCTATGGTTTTTTTTAAACCTTGGAACAGAAACTGCTCTGGTACAGTATCAACCATTCAGACTGATCATCCAGATGTTGAATTTAAAATCGCTGAAGGAATAAAAGAGCTGAATAGTACTAAAAGCAAACTGTAGCTTAATATTGATTTCATAGCTTAATTAAATAGTAAGGTGAATAACCTATTGCAGAGGCTTTCTTCTGAAATAAAAGGAGGAAAAGAAAAGGGATACAACAATGAGTCTCTATTCTTCTGTCTCTGTCTAGGGTGACTACCATTGGAAGCTTAATATATAATTTCAATAACATAATTAGCACCCTTTAATTTATCATAGTTTTGTCTAACACTACAGAGAGCATGAGGGCATGAAAAAGAAATGCAGTTTATAACAATCACATTTTTTATTGGATCCAGACAGAAATTATAGAAAACAATGACATAGATTAGCAGTGTTGGTTTTCATCTACGAAATTAACAGAAGCTACAAAGAGAAAACAAAAGGAAACACACAACTAAGGCATTCATCCAGGAATAATTTCATATAGAATAATCTTTTGGGAGGTTTTAAGTGACAGGGGTTCAGGATAAAAAAACACCCAGTGTTTCTAGGTAATTTGTCATGTAAGTAGTATAACTCACTTATCACTTACACTTCCTTTTCTCCTCTATCACATATTCCAATCTAAATGAGCTGGGAAGTGACTGCAATAATTTCTTTCAGAAGCCTAATTAGCAGCTTGAACTACTGATTTTGGGGAGTTTTGTAGAGATGGGCGTATCCCAGGTGCTGTTTAAGGAACGTGTTGTCCGTATGAAAAACCTGGCACTCAACAACGTTCTCACTTAAAAATGAGGTGAAATGAGCATAGGGACTGGTTTAACCTCTTTAGCGATCACTGCGCTGAGACAGTTTCTGGCACTCTGAGCAGTCATGTTCCTCAGTACAGGCTTCTTTATATTCATCTTTCATCTGTCTTGTAGACTGTAAATTCTGCGATCCAGAACAATCTTTCATCAGTGTCTTGTAGAAGACTAGCACAGTGAGTTTTGAGCCAGGACTCCAATATGAATAATAAATACAGTTCTGATAAAGTATGCTTCTGAAGATGGAAAAAGATTCAATGCAACAAAATATCAATGACTTTTATGATGTTATACAGACGAGTTGAAAAGTTTGGGTTTGTTCTGCATCAGCCCTGCTGCGAAACACAAGCAAACTCTAATTGTTTATTGTCTCTCACATGCTGCTGACTGGATGTCCGTGGGACCATTTGAAAAATTGTCAGTGCTGTCCTTGTATCCTGGCGGCTCGCTGATCACAGGTCACCCACTGGAAGACAGATAGAATTATTAAATACTGGCAGCCAATTCTGTAGTAAAATAGTGCTTCTGACCTAGTAACAGAGATCCAGACTAGTCATGCCAGTAACAGATGTGTATGGTGAAATAATGTCACCCATTGGGGTCCATAATTTCAGTGAGATCAGTTACTTAGTAACAACATACTTCAGAATAATTTTCTGAATTGCGGGGCAGGGGGAGGAATTATGGAAACATGAGCAAAACAAAGGCTTTCAAGTTGCCTTTGCCAGTTCTTATTCAGTTTTTCTGTGTTTTTAAAGATAATGTTCTCCTTACCTGCAGCCAGGTTGTAGGATTCAAACTGGTCCTGAGCTTTGTGTTCAGTTTCCTAGTCCTTTTTAAGTAATCTTCAGTAAGGACATCCTACATGTGCACAGACAGCTCCACTTCCCTTTTCTGAACTGTGAATGTAATGCTCATGTCAAGTGAATGTTCCTGTAAGAAGGAAGATAGAAGTTTTCAGGAGGAGAAAGGTAATATCTATTCTGAATGAGGATCAGTAGCACGTGGCCGGTTTGCTTGTTAAAACCAACAAATCAAGGAAAGAATTAATTCAATTGTAGAACAAGAAATAATTATGAAATTTGGTTTGAGATTCCTGTAAGCCACATTGTTCCCCTGGGAACCAAAGAGAGGAAACCCCACCCTTGTAATGACTAATAAAAGTAATCACTGTGATTCCAAGGAGCTCAAATGTCAGCCTGGCAGAGCAAAAATTTGTATCCTCATAACAACAACAAAAACCTTTATTCAATTTTGAGAAACTGGGGGAAGAGTGAGTAGTTGTTGTTGTTGTGTGTAACGTTTGTTTAAAGTCCTCAATCTGGTAGGTGAAGGAAGAGAGCAGGATAACATGTAGTGGAAAAGCACATATAGTTTCCAGTTCTTTAGGGACAGAGTTGCCTGAAGGTGGTTTCTTTTATAAGGATGAACAGCACTGTAGGAAAATATCCTGAGAATATCCTGTGTCTCTTTGAAGACTTTTTTTTTTTTTTTTT
>VZRS01000902.1:1001590-1034787 GCA_013398055.1 Ifrita kowaldi | reverse complement strand
TTTTTTTTTTTTTTGCCTCTGTAGAAGTCTATGATTTTTGGTTAGGTATTGTAACTGAGTTGGAAAGACAGGCACATGGGATCATACCAATTAAGACGATTCCACAATGGGAGAAAACTTCTTAGTGTATAAATATTCAGCTTTAATAAGTGATGTTTGAGAGTTAGAATCTGACTGACTTTGCAGGCAGTGAGGCATAACGAAGCTGGAAATGTTGAAGTGACTGGAAAATATATGAATTATGGCAAACACCTTGCCTCTAAATACTTTAAATTCCCCTTTGGCTCCATTTTAAATCTCCTCAGAGAATACAACTTAGCAAAATTGTCTTTGAGGAATTTAGAAGTATTTTGCTCAATTAATGCCTTATTTTAACATTATATTAAGGAGTATTTTTATGATTAACAGCACACAGTTAATTTGCATAAATAATGTGATTGAAATTTTGTCTCTGTCACAAGGCTTTCAAAAAAATTATCATTTTAGGGATTTCTTATGCAAAACTTGATCTGAATTTCAGTTTGATTCTCACTGCAGCCTGCATCAAATACATAAGATTCACCATAGGCAGCTGACAACAAAAATATATTATTGATGAAGACAACTGTGGGGTATTTAATGGACCATATAATTCATAATTTACCAGAAGTGGAAGATGGCTCCCTAATAAGAATATTAAAAAAATAGATTTGTAGGGAATGTAGTTTTGGTATTGAGTAACCCACAGTCTCTTTTTGTTATGTTGCTGCTGAGAGATGATTCCAAGCCTAAGGAATCATTTCTTTGGTGCTACCCTCTGTCAGGGACCTGTTCAGAACCTGGGATCATCTACAGAGGTGGCTTTGGTCATAGAATAGCAGGTTGGAAGGGACCTTAAGGATCATCTGGTCCAAATTTTCTTGGCAAAATGTAGTTTAGGCAAGATGGCTCAACATCTAGATGTGGCAGGTTGCCAGTTGGAAAAGGAGCTGTTTGCCACCACCCTCTGGGTGTGACCTGTCAGCCAGTTCCCCACCCACCACATGGACCACTTGTCCAGGTCATAACACATCAGCTTTTCTAGGAGGGGTCTGTGGGAAACCATGTCAAAAGCTTTGGGGAAGTCCAGGTGGACAATATCCATGTCTCATCCCACATCCACTGAGCAGGTTTCTTTGTTACATGAGGTGACCAGGTTTGTCAAGCACAATTTGCCCTTGGTGAATCCATGTTGTCTTTTCCAATCACATGCTTCATCTGACTGGCTATAGCCCCCAAGAGGGATTTGTTCCATAACTTTCCTAGGGACTGAAAGATACTGATGGGCCTCTAATTGCCTAGCTCCTCTTCTCTGCATGAACTGGTGGATGCCCTTGTAGTTCCCAGTGGATATTTGTCTGTTTTTCCGTGTCTGGAACAATTCTCGTTTGGTTTTGAGCAGACTCTGAAGCTCCCACTGGAGCCAAGGGGGTGCTCCACTTGCTTCCCTTGCCTTTAAAGGGGATGAGATGTTTTTGTGCTTCCACGGGAGAATTAGTGAAAAACGCCCAGCACTCACCAGCTCCTTTAGCCTCCATGAAAGATCCCATGGAGTCCTTCCCAACAGAGTTCTGAGCAATCTGCAAGATAAAGTTTTTCCTTGGAGATGACCCCTCTGATCTTGACTCAAAGGCGTTTGCTGAGGGCTCCCACAATTGCTGTAGCTGTCTTCTATTCATTGAAGGTTCTTAGCATAGCATGCAATAACCCCTTGGCTTCTTCCTTGCCTTTCTTTATGAAGCAGCCTGCAACCACCCATCCTGATCCTCCGGGCATGTGGCACATGGACTGCTCTCCCAGAATCCAGCTGCTCCTAAGGAGCTTTGGTGCCTGCTTTTCCTTAAAGCCACATGATGAAATGTTTTGCACATGGGCTTATGCTCCAAATGTGTGACATTTTTATGATGAGATCATATTTACTGTTCAGTGCTGCTCCCTTTTTTATTTACAGATGATAACATTAGGACTGTAGCTCAGTGAACTGTACTCAGTGGAAATAAAAGTAGCTCCAAGATGTGGTTTCTAATGAAGAAAACCATGAACTTTGCTTATATATGGACAAAGTTTTAATTTTTTTTTTCTTCCTGGATTGTATTACTTGAGTTCTGGCTGTGGTATTTGGGAAAATTTACAGATCAGCTTTTTTTCTGCTATGCACTAATTTTTATTTAATAGGTTATTGTATTCCATAGTGCTTTTTGATATAAGGAAAAGAGCTTAGCTTGTTACTAGCTTAACTCCATACTAGAAAAATGAGTTGTGCTCTTCATAATGTCCTGTTTCAAATGAGAATTACATATATTGTATCAAAACATGCACAGATTACTTGATTTAAATGCTGATTGAGAAATTTCAAGTCTCTCCTGAACAGGCACGGCAAGGTGCTGGTAGAGCAGTGCATTCCAAATAGCTTGACTGTGGTTTCTTTCTCTTCACAGTTGTTGCTCAAAACACATAAAGAGTTTGGAAGCACTGTAGTGAGAGATTTCTTGTTGCTGGTTCTAGAAATTCCTCCAGAAGGAATTTATAATAGGCTTCTCTGGGATGGTCGAGAACACTTCCCAGCTGTAAAGATGTGGATCAACACTGACTGGCTTTCCTCTAGGCTTGCTCCTTTTTCTATTTTCCCTTACCATTCCCACACTATGTTGTTGTGGTACCAATTCCAAAATAATCAAGAAATCATAGTTAGATGAATACAAACAGTAGCAGACTAGAAATGCATGATCTCAGCATGCTTCTGAAAGCTGCTGGCCAGAGGAATCATTCCTCTGCTGTTCCTCACCTCTCCCAGCAAAGTGAAGAGCATAACACTCGTATTGCTCTCACTGGAGCTGGAATTAAATTGTTCCTGTGATGATCTTGGTCTACTAAACAGTTGTAACCAGTTTCATTTTTCCTACTCTTTTAAAACTAGCTGTAGCTGAACAAACTTGAAGCTTTCAGACACCCACAGCTACTGAAATCCATGAGGTTCTGCAGCTCTGAAGGGTAATAACTGGCTTCAATCTTTGTAGTATAGTTTTCAAAAATTATAGGTAGACGGAATAAGAAAAATTGCATACAGAATTTCTAACAGGTTTTAGGGGAATATGCAGAGAGGAGAAGCTGTGATCTCCAGGCTTGTTTTTAATGCTGGGGAATTGAATACAATGGTTTCCAGTTTGGTCTTTCCCTGCTTTGTTCTGTGCCTTTGGGGAAGCTGCTGGACATGTGTGCTTGCTTTCTGTATTGCAGAGATAGCACTGAGTTACCTCTCTCTGGAGAGTGCTGGTGTAACAGGTAACATGGCCACAGGACTCTGCATACATCAAGTCCTGGAACTGTTTTCTTCTTTCTCTTTTTTCTCTTCATTCATTCACAGCAGGTCTTGCTTGCAGAATTGTGTAATAACCCGAGCCACAATAAAAATTTAATGTGAAATGAAATTAGGCTTATAGATATTGTTACCTTTGTTTACTATACTCCATTGGCACAGGCTCAAAAAAAAAGGTGTATTATTTTACCAGGGGAAAAACAAAAGGCAGAAGTGTTTTCAAAAACAGGTTTGTTTTTTTGATTTTTTTTAATTTCTCTAATTAATCTTTAAGAAAATTATATATTTGAATCTAGTACAGGAATGAAAAAGAGACTGCCTGAAATTGCAAAGTAAAATTACTACGTGACTTTTTTTTTGGTCTTAAACTGTCTTGTCATATATATTTAACCAGTTTTTGGCTATTTATTGCTTGCCTGGTAGCTTTATTACCCTTTTTTAATCTATAATTATTTTGTATATTTGTTTTTCTGTAATGGATTCATACACTTGTATGTCTTTGAAGCTCTCTAAGATGTACAGTTCTGCTCTGTGTCCATTGTGTCATCTGCTCTGTGTGGTTAGACAGCTTGGCCAGAGCAGTTTCAGCACGCAAGCAGTAAAAATAATTAAAATGAATCTCTTTCGCGTGAGAAGCTTTTGGTTACTCCAAGTTTTCGATGGAATTTTGCCGCGGGATTCCAGACGCCACCTGTCGGGGATGCTGAAGACTGCGAGCAGCTCCTGCCTCGGGAGTGCAGGTGTTATAAATATAAATAATGCAAGAGATTTTAATGCCACGGAGCGTATAATAGAGCATACATAATCGCTTTTCTCCAGGTCAGTGGTTTATGCCAAATAACTTGATTTGCTTCAATCTTTGACATAAAGCTGTGTTCTGGTCTTCTCCAAAGATGCGGAATTGTTTTAAAAGTAATTGCTTTAGTCCTGTATTTTTCACTTGGGCTCAATTTCCCATGGTTTTCGGAAATCTGATTGCAAGGTCTATTCTCATAGGTGCTGGGCAATGTCTTTGTGGTTCATCATGTTTGAGCCTTCCCTCTGCTTCACGGAACCACGCTCCCAGAGGAGCTGTGAGGCTGGAAGGGAGCTGTGCTCAGGCTCCCCTGCGAGGTCAGGGACATTTGGGGTGGCTCTTTCTGCTCCTGCTCAGGCCTCTCTGGGAGTTCATCCATGAAATGCCTTCCTTTGTTTTGGTTGTGCTAATATCTTCATTGTGTCATTTCTATTTTCCCTTTAAATTAACAGATAGGTAGAAATGTTTTGGTGGGGTGGTTGGAGTTTTGGTTGGTTGGTTTTGTTTTGGCAGGGGTTTTTTTGTTTGTTTGGGAGACAAAATGTTCACTAGCTTGTTCAGGCTTGAGAATTGGTGTCCTTCTGGACTAAACCACCATGTGATTTTTTCACTTATTTTTCCTATTAGCAAGGATGAGTGATAGGCTGATAAACTCAATTATAATGCCTTGAATTTTTAATTTACATTGTTGTTTTACATTATCTTTAGGCTGATCTCATAACTCCTTTATAAACAGCTGAAGATAATAACTTTCCTAAGGGGAAAAAAAACCCTAAGTTTTTTTCTAAGCACTTTTAATTATTTTTATTTTATTATGTAAGAAGGAAAAACATGGCTATTAAATAACATTATTGGGGGTTTTTTTCCTGGTGCCATGTAAGCCCCTTCAGGTACAATAATCTAGTCATTGAATATCATTTGTTGTATTGTGGCTAAAGGAAAGGAAAAGCTACATATTATTCTGTCTGTTGTCTGGGACAAGGCATCAGACTATGTGGACCTTTTACTTATTCTGTTATGGATAAGAATAGTATTTTAATTTTTATTAGAAAGTAGCATTGGAAATGCTACTGAGATGCAATATCAAAAACTTTTGTTAAAATATTTTAAAACATTAAGTTCTGGGAAGACTTGCTGCTAATTTTAGTAGTCCAGACTTATTTTCTACATGACTGAATCCAGAGATTAAGTTTCAGTCAATTACTTTAAAATAAGATTGGGTCTGAAGACCATGCAGAGTTTTAGAGACAAGATTTCACCTTTATCAAGCTAAGCACCTCAGTAGTACACATTGTGACTTGAAGTAGAATAATTTTGAGTGTGCAGAGCTTCCCAATGGGTTTTTTGTACTTGACTCTTTTATTATATCCTCAAAGAGAGAGAAGAGAGAATAACACATCCTCTCTTTTATCCATTTTGGTCCTGTGGTAAAAGGCATTTTTAAACTGCAGGACATATTTGTACTTTCTGCAGTTTTCTTTGTAATTTTGATTGTACTTTGAGTTCTTTTACTTCTAATGCAAACAATGTCTGTTTGACCCAAGAGTTCTCTTAGACTGCTGTGATTTCTTCAGGCTTGTTCTCTGCAGAAAGCTAACCAGACTAATTTGTGTTGGGAACAAGTGAATTAAAAATCCTACCTTCCATTGTTAGGCATCCATGTGCTTTGCTGCTTCCTCAGGCTGTGTGGAGACAGTAGTTTACACAGAAACAAAAGCACTTTGTTGTTGTTTGGTTTTGGGGTTTTGTTTGTTTGTGGTTGGTTTTTTTGTTTGTTTTGTTTTTAATCCACATCCTGTTGATTATGCGTCAGGTCAGAAATTCTGTGATTATGTTAACTGACTCATTGGGAAAAGGAAAAAAGGAAAAGTTTTAGCTGGGTTGTGGGCAATTTTTCCTGTGTCCATACACATATTGCTAAACTAACACCATGGGAATATCTTGATTTCTACTTTCTTAAAGTTTCTCCTGTGGTGATATGTATTCTAATGCTTGTTTTCTGAATGGAGCTACTGATCTACTGTTAGTCCTGGGCTGACCTGGCAGATTTAATATCCTGCCTTTTCCCAGTTCTGGACTGCTATGTTCAGACTGTAAAATGTAATTTTAGAAACTGTGATGAAAAGTAAAATGGGTAAACAGTGTACTTTTTTGAAAGCCTTGGTATTTCACTGTTACAAATACAAGAAAATCAACTTCTGTGTTTGATGGTTTATTTTGCAAGGCAGGAGTCTAAATTCCCCTTGGCACTCATGGTCAATGGGAGACAAATCAGTTTTAATAATGAAACATATCTCACTCTCTGGGTAACTCCAAGATCTTTCAAAAAATTAGAAATTTGTATTTGTAAGAATAAGAATGAGTGAATCCTCTATCCCCTCCTCTCAGTCCACAAGTGATCGACATAGAAAAGGCTTAAGGTGGGCCAAAAAATTTGGAAATACTTTTCTAAAAAGAAATCTTCATTTTGGATTTATGATTCTGTCCTTAAACTAAAGGTTATCCTGTTCCATTGCAAGTTCTCATTTTATTTGGTTTGGGTGAGTAATGTGAGTCACTCCTTGCTTCTGAATACTTCTGTCTGATTTATCATGGGTGACACAGTTGTCTGCGTCAGCCCTGCTTTCACAGAGTCTGCCCAATTTCATTTGGTGGTCTTAGATGTTTATCATTGTCATCCCTTTGCAAGTCAAGAAAGGCAGGTGATGTTTTTGGGGTGGTTGCTGGAGGACTCAAAGCCCACAGGACAGGGCAGACTCCCTCTGCAGCTTCAGGATGGTCAGGGGTGAGGTGGTGCCTGCCAGCTCTGCAGCAGCGGCAGATAACCCTCCCCGAGTCCCAGTCCCCTGAGGTGAGCTGCACAGTGGGAGCTGTTTCACGTGGCAGAACCAGAGCTAATGTGGTGCTGGATATACCACTCAGAACTAGCACATGTGGCTTCTCTTCTTAAAGGAGGGATGGAAAGCTGGAAAGTGATACAACATTTTCTGACCTTTAGCTGTCATCTCAACAGTGTTATGAAACAAACACTGATGGAAAGAGAAAATAAAGGTAAGCAGATAAACAGAGAATGAATTGATGTGTAAAAAAAGTTTTCCAAAGGCAGCTCATATCAAAACTAGCATGATGTCTTGAGCTGAGGATTTCCAGCAGATTGTGGTGGGAGCCTCTGCGATGAGAGACAAGCTGTTTGTGAGGACTAGCTGTGGGACAGATCTTGGGTTTTATTTGTTTGTTTGTGGTATTTTGGTCTAGAACCTTTTCTTGGTAGGTGAACTCTGCCATAGTTTGCTGGTGTGTAATGCTAGGGAGGCACTGTTGGTGGGAAGAGGAATGAATTATGTGATCATTCTTAAGAACTTGGTTTCCAGGGGAGCCTGGGGAGCTGAACCAGGAGGACACTGGCACTGGAACAGCACGCATCAGTAAGATGGTGCAGTTTGGAGAACGAAAGATAAGTTGCAAAGATATTAAATATTGCCAGCTCAATCATTGTCCGAATGTATCTGCATGTCTGATGTACTAACAGGAGAGAGATCTACTGACTGTGTGAGACTTGATAAATGTGTTTTTGGAAGACAAGGACTTCTGCAGACTTCCCTGGTCTGTCTCAGAAGCTGGAAGGAGCATGTGTTTTTTGGGACAAACATTCCCTGCAGCTGGAACTGCTGGCTTCCCTCACACCCTCAGCCCTGCCAAAGTCTGCCACAGATTATTTTGAAAAGGCTGCCATTTTGCTTAGCCCCTCAGGGCACAACCCCTTCCACAGGAGTTTATGGGCATGTAAAAGAAAAAATGAAAACCCGAAGTGAGAAGAGTGAACACCTGCAGGGCCTGGCTGTAGTCTATGTAAACAAGCAGGAAAGAAATGTCTTGGATTCTTATTTGGCATCTGCTTGTGGAATAGGTCAGTTTAGCAGGATGGCAATTCAAACTGAGCATAGCCAACAGTCATTTTTTTGAACAAAAGGATTGTCCTTTTACTTCAAATTCAGCTTTTAGTGAGGATATTTGGATGTA
Source organism: Ifrita kowaldi (assembly GCA_013398055.1). NCBI lineage: Eukaryota > Metazoa > Chordata > Aves > Passeriformes > Cinclosomatidae > Ifrita > Ifrita kowaldi. The sequence goes on along the minus strand of VZRS01000902.1, from coordinate 1,026,637 downwards.
AGAGTGATAAAAAAAATTACCATGTAAATGGAAAATTAAAATAAGAATTAGCTACACCTATATTTTAATACCTGCTACTTGAAATAGCACCTTTCAGCTTCCGTGAGTTATATAAACATTAACTTGTGTTCATTGTGTCCCAGAGAGATAAGTGTTATTAACTTGATAAACAATAATATTAAGTAAATTATTTCTTATTTTTCCCCCTTGCTGTTTTCATTATTACTTTGCATGTTTGAAAATTATTTCCGTTATGCAGCTTTGATTTCCACATAAAAAAATTATAAAACCCTGAAACAAATTTATTATTAATTAGGCACGCTTTATTTTATTTAATCCTCTTTCGGTTTGAATGGAATGTCTTCATTCTTTCTGATACATTAGGTAAAGTGTATTGATTTCTTAAGTTCTCAGTCTAATGGTGAGCAGCAACTGAAAGGCAGTAAATTGCAGTTTGAAAAGAAAAAACCCAATCTACTCCATATTTTGAGAGCGGTCTATGAAATGAAGAAAATAAAAGGGTTATATTTTTATATATAACATATGTATTATTAAATATATATATACACACACTCTTTTATGAAGCTTCAACCCCTGTAACTTCTCATTAAATTACAGAAAATACAGACAAAATATATTTTTCTTCTGTTTTTGAGTTTAGATTTTCTTGTTGTCTTGGTGAGTCTCACGTCCATCCTCTTTCCTTTCATTCACTCTGGAACTTATTTTGCTAGTCTCAGTTCTGGGTTACAGAGTAGAGAGGTAGCCTCTAGGGAATACTAGTTTGTATTTCACCATCAGTGAGGCTTCTTCAGTGATTGACATCATGGACCTCCCAAAGAACAAGTTCTGGCAGAAAAAAGCTTCTCCTCACATCTTTCTACTGTTTCTAACAGTATGACCATATTTTCTAGGTATGACTGATGTTTACCTAGCAGAGTGGTGGGTATTGGGTGCCTGGATGTACAGCATCACTCAGGATTTATGGCAGTGTTACACTCTGCAATGTATTTACAGTTGTCTCTCAAACTTAAAATAACTAACTAGGTAGACTTGTAAGAGACAGTTCCATAGATACAGTTAAAAGAAATCATCTTCGTCTGGGAGTCTGCTATAAATTCACTGTAAGTTTATAGGATTCCTTTTTTTCAGATGGCTGTTTCTGAAATGCCTGGCTGCTATTACAATTGCCTGAGCTTCTCAAGGGAGCTGGATATAAACATCACCCACCCAACAACTTCCTGGCCCTTTGCTTTTCTGCCCTTCACTCTTTCTCATAAGTGATTTTATGGGTTGTATAACTAAGTAGATTTTTTTCTTCCTTGACTATATTTAGACCTCCATTCTGAGCTATGTCATCTTGCCATTATGGTTAAAGTACTAATCCTCTTTGTGACTTCACTGAATCACATTTGCATGTAATCTGGATGACCATGGTGATAATCTGTCAGGCAGATTGCAAGAAGTCCTTGATGCTCAAGGTTTTCTATGTTGACTGCAGGCTTCCTAGCAGACACTGCCTCCTGATGATATGTGGTTTTCCAGCTGTGCCCTTGCTAACAGTGACCACTCGTGGATGTGCAACCCTGGGCAGTAACTTCTCAGAGTTTGTGAAGGGCATGAAATACAACTTTCTTCTGCAGCATTCTGGCCTGAGTGATACTGTGTGTTTTATCTTTATTGTATTGGGAGACTGCTGAGTTTTATCTTCTCAGTAGGATCCCAAAAAACAATATTCTTCACTTTATGGACGTGCTGCTACTATGAAAAGTAGTTAAATTGGTTAAACAGTTTTAATCACCAGATAAGAAAATCCCGGACCTTGAGGAAAAAATGCGTAGCAGGGAAAATGTGAGCTGCTATTAGGATACTGAGAGATAGAACAATTCAGGATTAGAGAGACAATGTTTATGATGAAAAATAATAGAGTTAGGAGTAAGCATAAAGCTTTTTAATATTAGCAGGAAAGATAGGCACCTGCAGTCATTCCTGTTAATGGACTGCTGAAGCCAACACTTTCTTTGGGGAGGTATGGAGAAAACAATTCTTTTTTTGAGAAACACTTCTTACAGATTGCTTATGAAGCTTAAGGGATTTTAACAATAGATTTCCCATTAAGATGTGCAAACTATCTTCTTCGCTTGCCATGGCAGGGATGTTAGGCAGTGCCTGCCTTAGCACAAAGGGCAGCCCAGCAGGAGCAGATCTGTGGGTTGAGACCCTGGGTGCTGAGATCCCCACTGTGCCGTGGGGCACCATGTCAAGGCATTTCCTAGCTCTAGGCTGCACTGCACACACCTAATTAAAAGGGAGAGCATTTGATGATGCCCTATCTAATTTTGTCCAGTTGTGTCAAGTTCACTTTGTCCGAGTGCTCTGTGCTCTGTGAACCAAACCATGGGAAGGTCAGACATAGGAGCAACTTGCTTTAGTTATGTGCTATGGAGTGTTCTTGCCTCTTCTCCCCAAAAGTCATACAGGCATTTATTGTTACATTTTTACTCCCCCACAGTGTCATGTCTGAGTGTAACTTTCTATTTTAATGTCATCACTGTGGGACTGGCTTACGCTGAAAATTTTGTGTGTGGTTTTTTCTGCAGAAATCATGCTCGTAAGCTCTCCAGCACAGGGATATTTCTGCTGTTGTTTTATTCACGAAACTTGTGTATTTACTGAATAACCAGTGCTAAATATGAAAAGAAACGTAATAGTATGTCTATGTATGTTCAACCTACTTTGATACATATAATTTATAAAATACAAAACTGCTGCTTTAGTCCAGATGGGTCATCTTTAAAGATCCTGATTTTGCACCCATGGGCATCAAAAGGAAAACGACACCACTGAGACTTTAAAGCTATGCATAGGCACTTAAAGAAATCAATGAGCAGTAGAGTCTAGATGCTGTTGTAGATTCCACTCAGCAGTGAAGTGCCTCTTTTAGGTGCCAGAAATATTTTGCTCAATCAAAAGTTCCTGATCCATAGTCACACTTGGCCAAAATTTTCCAAGGAACTTGAGAAGGTAGCCAGTGGGATTTACAAATGTGTACTAAGTGATTATCCTCAAAGCATTCACTTTGACATGGAAGCTAATGGTTAGACCTCCAAAGTATTGAATATCTTTGAATATCTCTGTGGTGTTTTATATAGCATCAGTTTTCTTGGCTTTGTTTGTAAAAGCACTTATAAACCTTCCATCTCATGTGTTTCTGGAACTCTTAAAATCAGAATTATCATCATACCCTTGATCCTGCTGGTGCACTTTCTAACTGACTATTGAATGCAACCCTAGGCAATAATAGATTTGCATGCATGAATATTATTATCTGAAAACCTGGACATGTGTCTGGTCTTCTGCTCAAACAGAATGATGTCTTTTTTCACAGTCTTTATTGAAACTAGTAGGTGCTGGAATCCATTGCTGGGAAAAGGGTGCTCATGCAGGCACAGAAAGGATTGACTAAAATAGCATCCAGTCTATACTGTGGTCAGGTCATTTTTTAACCATATTTCCTATTTACCGTCTCATTTGCCCCACATACTTCTTTCTAGATCCCGTAGAAATGAAGGATCACAATACTTTGGTTTCTCATTCTAGCCATGATGTCCTGGACAGCAGAGAGGAGGGGTCTGAGTCTCACCTTGAGGGCAGCTGAGTGTCAGGAGGGGCCACTCTTGGTCCTGAGGAAACCCTGAGGTTCTTCAAACACCACTGTTTCCATTATGGAGACAGACTATGACAGACCTGTAAGCAGGAGCTGGGAAGTGCTTGGGGTGTGTTTTTCCTCCTCCCAATACATGGATGGGCCATGGTGGAGGGGGAACATGCTCAGTTTAGCCCCTTCCAAGCTGAGGTGCAGCATTAGTGTCTTTAAGGGAAATCACTAGGAAAGGAATTTATAAACCATCCAGTTTTGATGGAAATGATTTGGAGAGTACTAAATGCTGTTTCAAAGCAGGAATGAACTTTTGAACCTTTCACTAATTGTCTTAAATAATGTATTTCTCTTGATACTTATCTGCCAGATAATCTACAGGGACTGACTTTTTTTTTTTAAGTCAATTAATTAAACCATTATTTATAATGGTTAATTTTCTTTGTGTAGTGTTTTGGAGGAGAAATACCAGACTAAGTGAAGAATTGATTTAAAGACTTAAACTACCAAGAATAATAGAAAATCTATTGCTGCTTTCTTTATGTTGGTTTCTTGATATATTCTAGAAAGGTCATTAACTTTAGCTGTAAATTTATGTTCTCCAGAATTGTATTTCTGCTGATACAGTTCCTCTGGGCTGAATTCTAGTTTTCAGCTAGGTTTTCCTTTTAATAGCAGCACATGTATAAGGTTAGGTAGAGGTGATTAGATCAAAAATTTACATTTAAAATGGTACACTTTATTTCATTCACCAGAGTACTTTCATATGGACTTATTTTCTGAATAGATAATTTTAATCTGTATATGTGTCTAAAATTGGACTAAAAGGTCCCCAGTTAAAGACAGCCCTGTGTTACCTATTTTATAGATAAATATGCACTTTGCTATTTGTAGCACAAATAAAATATTAAAAATAACTATGTCAGTCTTCCCACTATGTAGGCACTTTGCCTGTTGGTGCCATGAAACATATGTAGTTTTCTTTGAATCATCTTGCTTCACACTCCCTAGTAGCCTAAATTACTGAAAAGGGAGCAGGGCCATTTTAAATGATGTGAGGCCCCTGAAAAAGTTTTAGAGAGTGTGCCCTAAATTATTGGTCAAAATTAAAAGCACCAAATGTTTCTGTTCCATCTTCTAGAAACCTAACTCCGTGTCTCCAGCCTTCTGTGTTCTCACCTTTCATCTCTCAGTACCAAGTCATGGCCTTCAGCTTTCTCCAGCCATCTCACTGCTGGCTCTCATCCGGGTGCTCCCTTCTCTGTGCCCTCCCCAGTGGAGTGCAGAGGTGCCACCTTAGAGCAGCAAGTGCCTCTGGACACAGAGATTCACAGGAGCTGCCATCTCCAGGCTTCTGTAGGAAAGGAAACCTACTCAGGACCTACAATGTGTCCTGCAGGTAGTGAGTGCTCCACTGGTGGTCCTTACTGTGCAATAGCTGATGTTCAGGGACATGCAGGGGGGGCTTGAATTGGTTGGCCCCCAAAAATCTTTTGAAATGTGAAGAATCTAAACAGTCTCATGGCATGGTAGTGCATACGGCTGTTTGTGTATAGAAACTTTATGAAAATATGAATCTCATTTATTTAATGATAACAACAGATAACTTTGTTTTTTTCCCCCAGAAATGAGGATGACTAATGTTTTTTAGAAAGAAAAAAGGAACTCTGAAACATTCATAGTCATAGTTATCAGGGTTATCTAATAATATGTGTTCTCTCAGGTGGTGGAGGAATTGAAGTGATAAAGTGAATTGAAGTAAATCCACTTGGGGAGGGAAAGGTGCATTGGGTAGTAAGAAAGAATAATTGAATATATCGCAGGAAAAAAAGCATTGGTACCACTAATATCTGTGTATTGATTTGCATTGAGTGAACCTTGACATTTTTGTTTCATGAAAAAGAGAGTTCATGTTTTAAGAGAAAAAGTATTGTTTGAGGGTCCTCTGGTCATAATTCAGTAAAAAAAAAAATCAGAAAAACCTTTAAGATCATCAAGTCCAACTGTAAACACAGCACTTCAAGTCTTGGAAAGAAAGAACTTTTTGCATAGTGATAAAAAGTTGTACAGTTTTTTTTTTAGTAGGGATATGGAAAGAGAAGAATTGTGAATGAAGAAGAAGAAACAAATAAAAAAAACCCTAATCACACCCCACATCCCCCAAAATGATAATAATAATTAAAAAAAAGGTTGCTGGACATAATAGAAATTCATGTAATTTAACTTGTTATAATTAATTTCATTCTTTCTCTGTGTCTACTTTTCTAGCTGTTCTCGTTTAAAGGACTAGGCACAAATTGTATTGTATTTCCTTTTTTTTTTTTTTCAGCCGCTGAGTTATTGCTTCTAAAACAATCCAGGTGGGTGGTAGCCTGAAATAACTACATTCTCATATCTACTCATACTCCTGCCTTATGCAGCGGCATGTGATGTGTTTTGTGTGCCTGGTGTGAGTGACTCATCGCTTCTGCAGCTCCTGCCCTCATAGCAGAAGCGGTGGAGTGGGGCTTGGGGAAGGTGTTCCCTGGTGTTGTGCATTTCTCTCATGGCCAGAGGCTGTGCTGAAGCCACCAGTGCCAGCGCCACAGCAGTCCCCAGACTGGACCCCTGCCTGCACAGGTTTACCTTAGCAGGGCAAAGCTTCCCAGCCTCTTCCTTCTACTTGCTTATTTCTGGGCCCTTTGAAATGTATTGCCTCACTTGGGTTTATCTTTGCAAAATTTCAAGTTTATCTATACAAGTAATCTGTCCTGACTACCCTGTCATTTGTCTTCCTTCTTCCCTGTGTTAATAATAATAATAATGTGAAAGAACTTTATTAAACACTTTTAGAACACTCAACAGATTGTATTTAACTAAAGAGGCAGTTAAGAAAAGTGAATGAATTACTGAAGGTGAAAATTTAAAGCTAACCTTTGGGTCATCTATTCCTTTCCCCTTGTAATTATCTGTTACTCATTTTGTAAGACCTTGTCCAACGTGAAACCTTGTGAGTAGCCAAGCTTCCAACAATACCATGTTCAAGAGAGATTTATTTTCCTTTCATCAAAATGTCCTAATATTTATTTAGAACATGTTGTAGGCTGTGCAGCAAGCATTAAACCTGATGGAAACCCCAAAGGCAAGGAGAGGATGTTTGAGTAGGTGGTGCTGCAGGTCACTTCATTTTCCAGCTGCTTCACATAATTCAGGGAATGCCATAAACTTGTATTTAATCCATGCAGCGTGGCTGTGCTGTTCTCCCTATAAACTGTCCCCTTCTTACTGATTTCTCCCCCTCATGATGGTTTGAGATTGGCTGTTTCTAGAGAGATTTTGAGAAGTACATATTTCAAAGCACATCAGTTGTGTAAGCTGGGTGTGAACTGAAGATCTGTAGGTTTGATCTGCAATAAAATCTCCTCGAGCTTGTGGTGTCATTTCGACAGATGGGGCAGGGGGGTTGTTTGTAATATTTCTTGTCTTGGTACTGGAGGGTTAAGCTGCAGCTGCAGACTAAGTCTAGGTATGGTCCTTTTTGAAAATTCATTGAAGTCAGTAGAAATGAAATATGGCAGAAGTTGCACCTGGGGCTGCCCATTAAACACAGGTGGGACCCACATGACATTAGCCTAAGGACCAGTACCTGCTGCTCTGTGCTTCTGCTTCATCCAGTCCTGGAGCTTCCCATCAGGACCAGGCTGCAGCAGGGCTGCTCTGCTTGTGCAGGAGACTCATAAGCAAGACAAAAATGTTCCCAGCCTGCATTCTAGCAGCTGTTTTATGGACTTGTTAATGTAAGGATGGGCAGGACAATAGGATAGCCATGATACATACCTGAATTATTAATCGCAGAGCAGAGGGACTGCTGACTGGGTAGCAGTGAGTGCTCATGTCACTTAGCTTATTTTACCTCTCTGGAGGGTAATAACTGGGTATAATATATGGATGCAGCTGAGTACCTGCGCCACTGTGGTTTTTAGTTTTATTTCTATTTTTTTATGAGAATTCCCTTGCCATCTGTGTGGGACATCAGCACTTCACCAGCATGTCAAGAATCAATTATTTCCACAGAATCAGAGAATAATCTGAGTTGGAAGGGACCCAGAAGGATCATCAAGCCCAGCTCTTAAGTGAAGAGCCCATACGGGGATTGAACCCACAACCTTGGCGATACTAGCACCAGGCTCTGACCAACTCGCTAATCCCAGGCTCTTTTTATTGTGGTTAAGGCATTTGAGAAGTAACCTGCTGCCTACAGCACTTCTCAGAATATGCATAGTGATCTATTGAATAGTGATAGCGAAATTCAGGGGATTTTGAATTCTTCATTTTTGTTTGTTTTGAATATTGACTCTACGACTGTCTGTGACATAAATGGAAGCTGCAGTCTGATTCTTTCCATACATTAGTGTGGGTGAGAGACCCCCAAATAACAGAATATGTTTTTGAGGTGTTTCAGTACATAATTGGCAGAAATTTTTTTCTAAGACAGTTTTTGACTAAAATCTCAAAAACATGAAACACTGACTTCTGTGTTAAAACAATATATGCAGTTAGTGCTCTGGACTCCTTACAGTTAAAGCCTCTGGGTGCCTCCTCAACGTTAGTTCATCTTAGTTTTCCGGACTGACTTTTTTAATGAAGGATGTATTGTGATTGCATTAAGCTTTCCAGACTTAATATTACTCTGCAGTTGCACATAGTGATGACAGACCCTGGTCACTGAAGATACTGCTTTAAAAAGAAATAAATTATTTAATCTCTATGGAAATGTCTTCAGGTGAAATCTGGCAAATGATGTGGATAGGGCTCTTGGATAGAAACCACTGCAGACAGGCGAGCATTGTTCTATCAGCCAGAGAGATGGGAGGAGTATGGGACTTGCTTGCAGCTAATTATTGTTCATTATCATGTTGAATTACCAAAATGTCAGATATATTAGAAAGGCTCTGTGATACTGCCTCGGGCATTTTTCCTTAGCAGTTCCTCAGAACAAGGAAGGAAATAACCATTTGGATAATATTGGGATGGACACAATTTTTACAGGTTTCGTACTTCTAATAAAAAGTGTAATGCAAATCAGCAGATAGGAAGAATGAGACAGTGTTGACAATGCATTAAATCACCATGCATTTTATGAAACAAGATGATGAAGTATATTAGAATAAGATGTACAGCAGCTACATCTTACACCTAAAAAGGTGTTTTCCTTTCTCATGTTTGTCACATCTCTGATACTTTTTCTTACTTGTTGGTCTCCAGGTCCCATGCAGTATTTGTAACCTTGATCAGATTTGTCTTGAGCTCAAGTTTGTGCTTTTAATTTGGTCCTCTGCACCTTTTGAGTGCTGTACTGTCTTTGTTAGTCTCCCTTTGTGATTCTAACAGAAGATATTAACATTGATTGAAGTCTCCAGCAGCTTGTTCTATGTGCTTCACAGGCACTTAGTCCTGTATTCACTTTCGATGTGACAATTAAAATCACTTTAGTTCATGTCACTGGAATTAATTGCCAGCATTGCAGGTGACTGGGAATTCAGCTGGCTCAGGACAGCAGTGCTTGGTAGGTTTCAAGTCATCATACTTGTGATGGCCTAAAAAGTGAGTAAAGTAGAGTGAAAAATCTCCATGAAGTGATTTGAAGGTTTCTGAGTCTGAAAAACTGTAAGCTGATTATGTATTCCTTATAATGTGAAATGCACTTTGAAGTATAAACTGTCCAGGGAAATGTTTAGCAGAAACACGTTTTTGCCTCACCTCTCAAATATCTACCCAAAATACATATGTAAAGTAATAGGGGCTTAATAGTTGATTGATAAATTGATTTTCCAGCTGCTGACTTCATAAGGAAAAATGTTGACTTTAATATTATGGTATATATAACTCAGGATTCACAGGAGCACGGATTTAACTTAGCAGCAGCTGTCAGAGTGGGAAGGGGAATTTCTTTTGATGCCGTAGGGATGTAGTAGTCTTCAGCACAGACTGCATTTTATAGCAGTAGTTTTTTGTTTAGTAATTGGATATGGCAGAAGAACAGAAATCTGTTAACTGTAATATTTTGACTACTGGTGATGATTTAATACAACCCTTAAAAATTGAAAGAGATATATGGAATAGGGATTTTATTTTCATTTCTCTCCTAAAATTTTAGCGACTTTTTTTTTATTCTTTCAGTTGACTTTTAGGGTCTGACTTTGCTGTTTTTCTTGACCTTCGACACATGCTAAGAAGCATTTCAGGTTGCTGTTCCCACTCGTCAGTAGCAATAAGATGATGTACAGAAAGATTAGCATTGCTTTTAAAACTCACTTGTCACAGTTCGGGGAAAAACATGTACCAAGTAGAAAGCTCTGAATATTTGCAAGCACGTACTCTTGGGAAAACATTTTTAGGATCAGGGCTTTTGCAAAGGTGAAACCTATTGTTCTTTCATAAAACCTGCTTTTCACTCCCCTACATTTCACATGCTTTTAAAATTTTCCTCTGCTGCTATTTACTAATTATCTGTCTTCCTGTGATTGTGTTCTCACATTCTCATGTATATTGATCTTTACATCAAAGGGCATCTCAAAGTAAATATTTAGCAATGTGTTAATGAAAAAAAAAGTGCACCCAAAAAACTCAGAAAAGCAAACAAGCAAAACGAAACAACCCCCCAAACAAACGAAACCAAAATAAACCCTCCCCCACCCTGCCCCCCAACAATGTCAAACTAACCCAAGTTCTACAATTTCTCATATGTCATTGGGTATCTTTCAGTTTTGTCACTTGATTGCATCTATGTTTCTGACGACTGAATTACTTCCCTTCTTTATCTAACCTGGACAGTGTATTTTCTGGGAGGTCTCTTTACACCTACCTTGATCCTTATGTCACTCCATTTGTATCTGTCAGCATTTCCTGGGTGCAGCCAAGTGGCAGAAGCCTGTATTTGCCCCTCTCCTGAAGGGGAACATCCTTAAAACATTACCATAACTGATGACTCCATCATTCTCTTTGTGGTCCCCCAAGAAACTTTATCATGATTCTTACAGAAAATATGTTGGAGGTGGGGTTAGACCAATGGTCATCATTAGTAATAATGATTTGTATGCTTCCACCTTGCCCTGGTTTTCATTTGCATCTCTCCTATATCCTCTACAAGTAGTCATAAAAATTATTTAGGATGGACAGCATCTTTTTGAAGGAACTCCTGTACAGCACTGGGGGTTTGTTCCTTCACATCTTGGTGCAGAACTGTCCCCCTGCACCTTGATGTGATTTACTGACCAAAATTGGAGAATACCACCCCTCCTTTTCAAGTGTGAGGAAATAATGCGGTGTGTGAGGAATAGAAGTCCCACATTTCCCTTGTCCAGCCTCTCTCTGTGCTTGCCACAGGGTGATCTCAGTGCAGGTTTATATGGCCCCCAGTTGGTACTGGGGCAGCCAGTACCCTTTGGAAATCCAGCCTTGAAGCTGGGAAGTGTCACAACACTTGCTCAGAGGGTTGGTGTCTGAACCAGTCCATTACCAGAAAAAATAAAAGGCAGCACCTGTTACCATTTCAGTCTTCAGATCTAATTTCCACTCATTAACTGCTATTTCTGTCTGTCTTACCTTATATTCAGACAACTGAAGAAATAATATTTCCTGTACCAGAGTCGAGTTACCACATTGGTTTGTTTTTGAAATGCCAGGCTGTAACTGTTGAGAATTTTTGTTTTTGTTTAGTTTCTTTGTCTCTTGAATTTAGCATTCATTGATGGAAAATAAGGATACTCCAGTGTCTGTATTTATATTTATAGTAATTCTTCATTTTTCATGTGTTACATAATTAATTTTGCTAGCTCATGATGCTAGGATTCTGAACAAAGGATTTCAGCGACAGAGTTGGAATTTGAGATGGTAAAAAATTTTGGCATAAAATTCAGGAGTAAATTTGACAGAGAATTGGAAAGATCTGAAGAATGACCCGGGATGAATTTTTTTTTGTTCGGAGAATTTTGGAGTACTAGAATATTTTGCCCTTGCTACTTGCTAGATTCAGATATTGCATTCAAGATTATTGCTTAGTAAGGTAATTAAAAAATCTTCCAGGTAAACTTAAAATAAGAGAATTGTTACAAAGTCCCAATCTTCAAGAGAACTGCTTCTAAAGCTCTATAGACATCGAATTAGAACTGCCAAGATGGGGTGGGGGAGAGAAGAAATGTAACTCTATTTCAAACTGTAGCCTTTTGTTTTTTTCCAAAATTCCATTATACATAAATAATATGCTTACAGAACTTTAACATCTGTTGACTTCTTGATACAGAGTTGTAATTTGTAGCTAGTTTTGGCTGAAAGGATCTACAAAATTATTAGGGAAAAATAATTTTTTTTAATATTTTCTTTCTCCTAACCAGATAGGAAGATATTGGTTTCTGTTCATGTAAATACTCTCTTGTAGCGAAAAGAATGCTGTATATGTGATATTATATGCTTGGCTCTTCTCATTTTCCTCTCAATTTTCAGTGGGATACAAAAAGTAAGTTTGCATCAAAGTTTATCCAGAATCAAAAGCTTTAGGTTATTTATTTTCTGTTTTGTAGGATTTTCCTTCCTTTGCAGAGTGACATCATGCTTCCTCATACAGAAAAGAGTCTTAAATTGTTTTGATAAACACATTGAATATTTTACCTTTTTAAATTCAAGGTAGGAACAATTCCATTTATTGTGGGCTTTTTATTTAACTTCAATTACTCTAACCAGCTGAAATTACAGTGCTGGAGGTGTTTCAATAATATATCCTGAGGATATTTCAGTTACACTATTTGAGGGTTTCTTATTTCCTTCCTAAGAAAACCTTAACTTCATCCACCTAATGATTTTGAGTGGAAGACTAGAGTCTCTCTTCTCCCTTTTGCAAACTCGGTGGCAAGGAACATTTCGTTTCATAGAATTCTTGCAAAATGCTTAGGAAATAATTTTCTAGGAGGTTCCCTGTGAGCTGGTGTACTTGCAGTAGTTTATTTTATACCATTTGACAATTTGATGTCCAATTTTGTGGCTCAAGAGCCAAAAAATGTCTACTATGCAAAGGGCATGCTTTCAAAGTTCTCTGTCTAAAAAAAAAAAAAGAATTAAAAAACCCAAAACAAACACAACTTGCCTTTGTGAAAAGTCTTTATCAGGGTGGCTCTTTATTCCATAGCTTAGGACAAATATATATATACTTTTAGAAATAGCAAGAGATTGGTGGGGTGACACCACCAAACACAACATAAGGACACAAATATTCTGCTATTTTTCAAGAAAAATATCTAGCAGAGAAAAGTCAGCAATATCCCCCTATTGTTCCTTAATTTTTTTGTTGTTGTTGTTGCATGTGTGTGTTAAATGATCTTGATGGCAGAGTATGTATTAAGAGTCTCCTGCTGTTTGTCCATGCAATGTGACGAAAACACTCCAGGAAAAACATGCTGAAGTGCTCTTGAAAGTGGGCAGTGAGGCTCTTACAAGGTGTGAAGCATGAGGAGCCGGGGGAGTTGGTGCAGCTGCTTGGCATGTTGGGAACTGTTGTGCAACTCGATGGAGCTGTGCAGCCAAGGACATGTTTGGCACTTCCTCCGTGATGGGTACTTCATCTTTAAAGTTGTGGGGAACCCTTAACTGCTGATGAATCCCATTAAAATAAAGGATAACTTCTAGGCTGTAAAATAAAGGCCTGTAGCTTAAACAACACTTGACGAGAATAGAAAGTTGAATATTGGGTGGTTTGACTCTATATACACATTTTGAGCACATACCTGAGCTTAAAACTTCAGGGCAGTTTACGATGCCCATCTAAGTTTTAAGAGGTGGTTATGATAAATGCCTACAGGAATTATGTTTAGAAGCATCTCTCTTGTCTCAAAATCAGATTGCTTACTACAAAGTAGGAAACAAACTTCATGATCAGAACATCAGAAAGCACACAGAGGAAATCTTTCATGGCTGTCATTAGTCATACTTAGTTTTCTATATTATGAAAGCTGCTTTATGTTTTATATAGGCCTCTTGCTGAAGATTACTTTATTTCATCAGCCAATTTCTGCTTTTTTGCCCTTCCCTAAAGGTCTTGCACTAAAGGAAATCTGTTGATCATCACTGGATTATGTTCATGTGCTTTCAGTCTTCAGGATAGCTCCTCTGTTCTTCTGTGTGTTATTCATAATAAGTATTCTCCTCTTTATTTATTTATTTATTAATTGTATTTTTTGCAGTGTTTTTTTTTTCTCAGAAACTAATTTTTGCTTATTGCAGTAACTCTGTGTTCTGGAGAATATTTGATTCCTGGTATTTTATCTTTTCATGTTTGATGAAAAGATAATTTCTTTACCTCTTCCAGTAAATACAAATATGGCTTTCTGTTGTCAGAGAAAGAAATACTTTTTTTTCTATTGTCAGAAATAATCTATTGAACTCTGACCAAAAATATCTTACTAATCCTTATCCATTGTATTTCATATCCACTGATCAACTCTGTATTTCATTATCTTTTGTGCATAAATATTTCGTTGAAGTTACTTCATAACTCCTTTGTTTGTACTTTCTGGAAGTTTTTGAGACAATTTCAAATTTTTTTGTTTTTTTAGTTATATTGGTTTATCTCATATAGTGCAACACACGTATTGGTGAGGTAAAATATATAATGTTTGAGAGACAAAATCCTAGAAAACAACACTAGCATTTTGTGAGAAAATAGGTGTACTGTTCCATTATTGTTCCTTTGTAGGACTAAGTTGCTTTATTGCTCTTGCATTCTCCTCTGTTTCCATACGGCAGCAAGACAATGGCCATATACGAGCATGTATTTAACTGAACTGTATTCTGTCTTGACATTAAGATTAAAAAAATGAAAAGTCTTAAAAGTTTTTTGCAATATATCAATAGCTGTCTGTATGTGTCAATGAATCAGTCTAAGAAAGCTCCTGGAAATGAGTGGTTTATCTTTTACGTAAGAAGAAAGCTTTGCATTTTTTAAGCAATTTTCATCTGCTGTTATGGAAGGGTAACAGATGCTCCTCCTCACTCGAATGCAGATTTCTTTCTGACTGTCTTGCATTCATACATTGATCTCCCAAGCACTAAACCTCTCAGGCCTCATTTTCTTTGCGCTTAACACACCTTCATTTGGCATCACAGCTCTTGTTAATAGAAGTGACAAGGTAGATTTTTTGATGTGACCATTCCTGTTTTGTGTGCCTGAACAGATTGAGTGTGGCAGGGGAGGAGTGGCGGGGAGGGGGCGTTGATTTGGGTTTATTTTGTTTGAAATATATGGTGAAGTCTTCGCTGCTTCTTCCCTCTGTAGTAATTCTCTCCACAGTTGCTTCACTGCTCTAGACAGTTACAGACAGTAATATACTCCACCCTGAACTTTATTAATTAGACTGTGGAGGAGATAAAAGTGAAAGACAGAGGGAATGCTTTCAGTGACAAGCTGTAGTATTAATGAATTCTGAGCGGTAGAACAGACTGTTCTAACCTCAGAAAGCATTGGTCAGACTTCAGCTGCTGTTCCCACCTCTCTAAATTTTCTTTCTGTGAAATCTGGGCAAGTGAAACAACAGGAGAAGAGAATGGCTCCAGCTGAACAACTGATGTGCATCCATATATTTGCTCCTGTGTTCATTGCAAGTGTGGGGTGTGGAATCCCAAAAGATAAGGGGTTAATGTGTACATCTCAAACACTGACAGCCGGATGGCCGTGGAGCCAACCAAGGGTTGTTGGGAACAACAGACAAGAATTGCCGGTAATTAATGTGCCCCATGCATGGGAAAGAGCAAGTTGTGGCTGGAAAAGGGGGTCATGTGCAGGTAGGGCAGCATTTTTCTGAGACAAACATCCTTCTTCTAGTTCCTGGAGATACACACAAGACAGTCCAGCACAAGGGAAGGAATGTGGTTGAAAAGTTGGCATGGAGTATAGGGTGATCAAGACCACCCAAGACACCCAAAGCCTCTGACATGTTTCCAGAAAGGTCTGGAAGAATGGACATGATAACTAATTTGCATAGAAAGCAAGAAACTTATCTTCAGGGCAGGGAAAGCCAATCTATAAAGAGGTGCCCCCACCAAGCCCTGGTGTGTATCCCAGTACCCTAGACATCCTGTTGGCTGGACTGACGTTGGAACCAGACTGGTGATCTCTTCTTCTCTCTTCTTTCCTTCTTTTTTTTCTTTCCTTCTCCCTGCATCTTACCCCTTCATCCAAAACCCACTGCCATGCCCTTCTATAGTAGGTCAGGGACTAACACACCCAATTTCTATGCCAAGTGTGTAATTTACTAATAAACCTTCATGAGTTTTTGCAGAACTTCTGACTCTTGTCACTCTTCTAACCACAAGCATTTATGAATCTTGGGTGCTCCCTTCCCCTTAAGGGTGGGACATCACAGGAGGTTAGTTTTGCTTTGTCTTAAGATTGTGTTTTGGATAACAATGTTAAATTATGAAGTCATTAAGGTTGGAAAAGACCTCCAAAACTGAGTCCAACCATTAAACCAGCCACCCCCATGTGTGCCGCTGAATCATATCCCCGAGTACCGCATTTGAACATGGATTCCACCACTTCCCTGGGCGCCTGTTCCAAAGCCCCTGACCACCCTTTCCATGAAGAAATTTTTCCTGTTATGTTGAAGTAGGGACCATAAGGGCTTATATGCATCAGTTGTGTCTTGAACAGTGGAGTTGCAGCCTGACAGCTGTTATTATATCCTGCCAGTAGGTACTTGAATTATTATTCTATTGAATTCTATGTGCTTTACATAAATTACAGAAAGTGGTAGCATTTTAGGTTTGGGGTTTTTTTTTTCTGGTTTATGGGGGTTTTTTTTTACCAAAGGCCATGTTTTTGTGTAAAAAAATTCCTTTAATTTGTATTTTCTCCACTTGTACTTGAAAATGAGAAATTGCAATGAGGCACTGCAGGATCTGAGTTAGGGTGTAATAATTTACACGTATGTTAAGCATAGTCATTAGTATAGTGCCTAGCAACACAGCAGGCATGAGTTATTACACAATATAGTGTTTGCTTATTGCCTAAGTGGAAGGCAAAGCAGTTCTAACTGATTACGTGTTACAGAGCTCAGTTGCAATAGTCAATTTCGCCACCGTTTCTTGTGCATTTTGCAGGAAAACACTGTGATAGTGTTATGAATCAATTACGAAGCACTCATTAGGAGGAAATGCTTATTGAATATATTAATCACTTCCATAATAAATTATATAACTGCACAATAAAAGCATGCACATTCTATTGCTAAATAGCTTATCATAATCTAAGATTCTTTTTTTCCCTTTATTACTTAATTAAATCCATAAATAGGAGAGCAAGGTGTTGAGGAAATGCCTTATAGGAGCTCAAGCATGACAAAAGAACACAAAGCTGGGAGGAGTGGCTGATAACACCAAAGAGCTGTGCAGCTCTTCAGAAGGACCTTGGTGGGTTGGAAACACGGGCAGAGAAGAACTGTCTGAAACTCAGCAAAGGAAAATGCTGCAGGGTTCTGCACCTGGAGAAGAACAACCCCATGCACCAGGACTGGAAAGTAGCTTTGGGGAGAAGGACCTGGTGGTTTGGGAGATAACAAGCTGCCCAGCAGTGCTATTTGTGGCCGAGAGGGCCAGTGGGGTCCTGGGGTGCATTAGGAAGAGCAGTGCCAGCAGGCAGAGGGAGGCGATCCTGTGCCTCCACTCAGCCCTGGTAAGGCCACATCTGGAGTGCCATGTCCAGTTCCAGGCTCCTCAGGCCAGGAGAGACATGGAGCTCCTGAATAGAGTCCAGTGGAGGGTGACAAAGATGATGGGACTGGAGCATCTCTCTGATGAGGAAAGGCTGAGGGAGCTGGGCCTGTTCAGTCTTGAGAAGAAGCGGCTGAGAGGGCACCTCATCCCTGTCTGTCCCTGTCTGCAGGGAGGGGGCAGAGGATGGACCAGGCTCTGTTTGGTGGGGCCCAGCAATAGGACAGGAGGAACAGCCAGGAAGTGATGCCCAGGAAGTTCCACCTGATCATGAGGAAGAATTTCTTTACTGTGCAGTGACTGAGCACTGGGACAGATTGCCCAGAAAGGGTGTGGAGTCTCCCTCACTGGAGATATTCCAGAACTGTATGGATGCGATCCTGTGTCGTGTGCTCTAGGATGGCCCTGCTTGAACCGGGAGGTTGAACCGAAGGACCCGTCATGGTCCCTTCTAACCTTACCCATTCTGTGGAAAACATGGGGCTGAAAAATGACATCAGCCTGGGAGCCAGAAGATCCAGATTGGAAAACAGAGATGTCACAGGGACCGAGAAGCTCGAATCCATCCGTGGTCACCTCAAAAGGTCACCTAAGGGGACAGTAGGCTGCGTGTGCTGGGTCCTAAGTGGGGGATGTCTATGGCAGGGCAGGGCTGGGTGCCATGGTGGGTGTTGCAGCCTCCCAGGGCAGCCCCCTGGGCCGAGGGGTGCTTTGCTGAGGGGGTGTATCTTAAGTGGTCTTCACTGGGGT
The DNA here is from genome assembly GCA_013398055.1 of Ifrita kowaldi. NCBI lineage: Eukaryota > Metazoa > Chordata > Aves > Passeriformes > Cinclosomatidae > Ifrita > Ifrita kowaldi. Next base: position 1,008,495 of record VZRS01000902.1, on the reverse strand, counting down.
GTGGAGCTGCAGCACAGTTAGTGTTTGTGCTGTGCCGTGTTCATTTACAGGACTGTTGATTCAGAGTCTGCCTGTGCTACTGCTCCACCTTACACTACAAGTGAAATCAGAGCATTCTGTTCTTTTTCAACCTGTTTGTTCACTTTTACATGTTCTGAGACACAATCACTGTAATGAGTGAAAGTTTTTTTCAGTATTGTCCAGTATGTGTTCAAAAATGACCTTCTACTTGTATTTTCTTTTTTATATTAGTGGCTGAAAATTTTTAGAAGCAATTTAGAAAATACATAAAAAGCTATTCTCTAAAAATGCTTTAAATTTAAGAAAGCATGTATTTAATCAAAATGTTTAGTATGTTTGAGCATTAGGGGCTTGGAGAAATAAAGCTAATAGCTTTCTCATTTAAAAGTACACAAAACAAACAAAATCTGTAAATGATATTAAGCAAAAAGTTACCCAATTGACATAGAAAATGTGAAGCAATTGCTTGGGAAATGTCATACCGCATGGCACTAACACACCTTGATATTTTACTGTATATAGTATCACAATAATAATTTCACAGCCTGATGTCCATGACATTTTGAAGTCCTTGAATAAATTCCTTGAATATTTAAAATCAGTAACACATGCTTATCACCTTTTTCATATTCTTCTTGGTATTCCTCCCTCTCAGAATCAAGAGAAAATGAATTATTTTCTCAGTTGAACAGTTTTTGTGTTGTCTCTGACAGTAAGGCTGATAATAAGTTGTACAAATTACATGGAAGTACAAAATACGTCTTCCAAAGTGCATGATTTAATGCACATCTCATTTTGGGATAGGTAGGCTTGTATCAGGCTGTGGATAACTCACTGAATCCAGTCAGATAACTCGAATCTGCAATTCAGGAATGTAAATGAAGCTCTGAGAAACTTGACTATGTTCAACGTGAAACAAAAAGAAAGAGCGATCTGGAACGTGTAACATTTACTATGTAGCTGTAAATGTCTCCTGAGGAAATGGAGAATATTATCCCCTAGCGTGTCTCGGCTGTTCTGGGTTCTGTGGGTTTGTAGAGCTTCCTGGAGCAGAGGCAGCGATTCAATCTGAATTAGGCTTGAGAGTGCACGTGCCAGTCGGTGGCTGTGGTGACATGCTGCTGCTGTGACTCACTGTCATCATGACAGAGCCCAGGCCAAAATCCAGGCTGGCCCTGGTGGTGTCCTCTGTGGTGGCGGTGGAGGTGGCTGGATGGTCCTTTGTCCCTCCCAGAAAACACAGGTGCCATAGAACAGAGAGAGTGGGCGTGGGATTCGTCTGGATCCTTCCAGAGCTACGGAAATCAACTCTCAGGAGGAGCTCAGAATCTTTCAGTGGCCCTTCAGGAGCTTTTTTGGTGGCAGCAGCTTTGGCCACCTTTTGGTTCCACAGCAGGAAGAGCAAGATGTGGATGTCTCTGGGGGGAGGTTCCCAAGGCTGGACTGTGGTCCTTCAAAGGGGTTGGCTTGTTTTAGTGGAAGCTGGATGGACCAAAGGTCTTGAACAAAACTAAAAAGTTTATTGCTTGATATGAAGTAATTTCTGTATATGTAAGTGGGCTTTAAATTTGTAGAAGGTATGCCAGAGGCTGCTGAAATCTGTGGTACAAAGGATTCAAGCCATGCGTAATTTAGGTTTTATTAAAGAAGCTTATAGTTAATATAAAATTCATGAAGAGAATAGTCCATCATCAGGACCCTTTTATAAAATGTGCACTTTACATAAAGGATATTTTTTAAATCAGAACTTTAACACAGGGTGGTGGATGGTTGATGGCACCTTTTCTCACAGCATTACTTAAGGTAGAGAGGCAAACTTCTGAGTGCCAATGGACATGTGAAAAATATTATTTTCACTCATTTATAAGGATTGACATGACATTTCTTTAAAATTGCTGGACATAAGAATTTCTGTTGAAATTCCGTGGCTTATGTAGGGTGTCATACACATGAAACTGCTATACATGACACTTATAAGCTTTTAGCAACAAACAATTAAGGGCTCTGAGAACAGAGGCCGCCTAGAGCCTCTTTATGTGCAGAACATTTCGTTTCAGAGGTTGTTACAATTATCCACCATTGTAACATTTGCAGTATTTACTCATGTGCATCATTTCTATGTGCTTTTTCATGTCAATTAATGCTTTTCTAAGAGACCTGTCCTTGAAAATGCAGATGGCTTATGAATCCTTCAGGGTCTCATAGGAACCTTCTGCTCCTGGGTGTTATAGTTTTGTCCCTCCCATGACTGACAATTGGATGCAATCATGCTGAAAATGTTTAATGTGTGAGGATTCACAAGACTTTTTTCAGCTCTCCACTTTCCCAATGTGCACACGTACATCAGAGCCACAGACCATGTGTGAACGACCCAAAATACATTTCTGTATCAGAAAATTATAGTTTCCACTACTTCAGGAGGAATGAAAAGTTCTTTTGAAAGCTAAACTCTATATGAAGCAGGGAGGAAAAAAAGTGTCCGTATTCAGAGATTAAGTTCTCAGACAAGCATTTATTAATATGTAAAATATGGTGCAAGTGCTGTAGCTAATAGTACAGTAATATAAATATCCATGATGTTGTCTTCTTTGAAAGTTGCATAAATGCAGCAACATTTTAGATATATGTGGTTTTATAATTAATTTCAGCTTTTGATGGGTGAGGTGCAATGGGATTTCCTTACAAAACACGACATGGATAATAGGACACAAAAAAAGCATGTCTGTACTTTCTTTTGTTTTAATCCAAACAGTCATGCATTATTCAAGGTGAAATCCTACTCTATTCATCTGGAAAGCAAAAAGCACAGCTAATATTGATTCATTTTCTCTTGCAAATGAGAGAATATAATTTTAACATGTTTAATTGATGCTGCTTTAGAAACCACATGGCCTATATAAGCCAGTAATTTGGTTTTGTCCTTTAAAAATCTTGCTAATGAACCACTGTGAATAAATAAGGGAGAACAGACAACATTTTCATTCTTGCCTACAAAAAACCAAAACCAATCCTCACATCCAACAAAGGCACTGTGCATGGTTCTTGCTGGAGTTGTTCACCTGGATTGCCAGAAAAAGGAATCCCTTTTGTAAGAGTGGTTTGGGAAAAGGTAGTCTCTTCTTCCGTGATGATGTCAGCAGACAATAGGAATGCTGAAATCCCAGGTTCTGGAAAATCAAACTGAATTATTTTCAAGCATAATTGTATGTTGCTTTAGGCATTTTTCTATACTAGCAAAAAAAAATTGTCAATAAACAGCCGAATACACTGTTGGTGATTCTTTTTCTTTTTATATTTTACTTTGCTTGCTAATGAGACTTTTCAAATTATTCTCTATATTATTTAAATGGAATTTATTTGCATATTTGAGTCGATGCTTTATGATGTTAGAGGATATATTTGAGAAAGGAATGGAAATGCTGCTGCTGAAACAAGCTGGCATGAATTTGAATCCTGTCCCCAAACCGTAACTAAGCAAAGTCGAGAAAAGTTGATTTAGCATATCCATGAAAATACTAGATTATGTAAGTGTACAGTGGTTGAAATCTAAACAAATACCTGCTGTAAAATTGACTGCACAGGAGTGAGTCGTTAACATTCAGAGTAAAACTTGTAAACTTGGATGGAAGTTAAAAGGGCTAAGAAGTATCATAGGGTGAGGAGGATGAGTTCTGCAAGCGTATCCTGCTGCCAAGGTGTATGGCAGACAAATATACTGACATCAGCTATATATCCTGCATATGTTGCTATCAGGTACAAAAACTACTTTTGGGCAGCCACTAAAGAGACATTTGAAATGGGTATGGGACAAGCCAAGCTGTAGAATATTCACAGTGGCAATTATTAAGTCTGAAATATGGAGATAGGTGAATGCCCTAATTAGCAAGAGTTGCATACACAGAAGCTGCTGTTTTATGCACGCTAGGAAATGAACCATGTATCTTATTATCTAATAATGTCCCATTTTTTATTGAATGCTAAATGTGTTATGATAACTAGAGCAAGTTGTTGAAGAGATAACATTTCCTGAAAAAGTATAATGGCATTGGTAGGTTTGAGACAGAGATTAGGCTGACAAAATAATTCTACACAGGGCTGTGCAGGATACAATTGCAGCTAATAGCTGTCGCTTTTCAGAAAAACCTAAACTAAACAAACAAACAAAAAACCCAATCAAAACCCCCTCAAACCACATACAAATAACAGAATAATATGGAATTACTCCAATGCATTTATTAGAATTTTGATGCATAAGATTAGAGATTCCTTCTCCTGGAAAATTGGACTCTGCAGGATATTCTGTCACTTTTTTGCTTTGTGACATTTTTTTCGTGGTATTCGCAGGTGGCAGAAGGCTTGTGAGCCCTGTGGTGCTCCTTGCACACCGTGTTCAGATAGTGGGAGCAGCATCTCTCCTTCAACTCCTGGAGAGAGGTTGTTCCTCTACCTTTGGACAAGGGTGGAGTCCACCTCATACATTATGATAATAAATACAAAGTTTACTTCAGAAGAAGGCCATGCACTTTTTGGGTTGAAGAGAGAAGGGATGGAAAGCATATGGTTTTGTGTTTTGATTTTGGTTTGGTTTTTTTTTTTTAGTAACAGCATGATGAAAACTCCTGTGGAAATGGGATCTTGATGGATTTAAAAAATAAAAGATAAAAAGACTACTGCATAGTAGCAAAATAATATAAATGGTTCTACAAGTAAGTGCTTATTTATTTCAGAGCAGTATCCTCTTTCACTAAAAATCAGGACAGCTCTTAGCTCTGGGAACTTGAGCGAAAAATAAAACCACTGACAAAAAGCCCTTGAGCTCAGTTATTTTACAGGATAAAAATCTTGAGTTGATTCTTTTTATAAGCTAAAAGAATAGAATAGCACAGCTGTTGAAATAACTTCAATTATTTTTTTTTTCTTTATCCAGACTGCCTGGTCAGTATTCACCTCCCCAGGAAACAAAGTGAAGGGTCTCTGAGTTGCCTTTATTTGTTTAGGGAAATTAGGGCAATTAGGAAGCCACATGGAGACGGTAAAGGTGGTACTTAGACTTTGTTGTAGTCGGCAGGAAAATTTGAGCACATGGGATTCAACCTAAAGGTTCTATGTGGATTCCTATACGATACCTCCTTCACTGGATTAAGTAGAAACCAGAAGAGAGCAGGAAGCATGTTGAAAAGAGAAGAAAAGAGAAGAAAAGAAAAGAGAAAAAGGTAGCTAGGCAGTAACAGGAAATTTGTAGGGAACACTTAAGGACATTTATGAGAACAAATGTCTCTAAACCTAGTTTTCAGGATTTGCTTCATTTTATTGCACTAAAGAGTGATGGTGAATAGTCTAGATCAAGGATATCACAGATAATTATTTCATGTTAATTCTGCAAAGAAAATATAACATCTCATTAATTCTTACTGTGCCTGATGGTTTGGATTCTGTCTGGTTTAGATACAGATCAAATCGATACTTTGATTGTATCTGTTCTCTTCTTATCCTACAGATGCATGCTAAAAAAGATTAATTAACAAAACCAATAGGAGGGCAAGGGAAGCACCAGAGCATGGAATTTAGATGGGTATTTCTCTCATTTCTCAAGAATAGTTTTGATTGCAACAGTGTTTGACTGTGCAGCAAATAATAACTGTGTGAAGTGTTATATTTGTCATAGTTATTATTATGCAAGAGCAGCTATAAAAATATTATCTGCTGAAACGTCTCTTCTGTGAGTACAGTATAGAAAGCCTGTGATTTGTCTGCAAGTACACAATATGTGTTTAAAATTTGTACGCACATGTGTTTATATTAGCTTAAAAGTACTACAGAGGCCAATTGTTTTTAACATCTTGATTTCAAGGTCACTATAATTTGTTACTTGTCGGAATAAGAGAGGAAAAGAAAGATGAAGAAGAAAACTTAAGATTGCATGGGCTTTTATCTTAGCTGTAATTTCAGGAAGTCCTTATGTAGAGTATAAACAAAGAAACAAAAAAAAAACACCAGCAAAAAAGCAAAATACATTCCAAAAAGGAGTTGTGTCATGAGTGGTAAGTGGAATCAAAGCATATAGTGAGAAGAAAAAAAAAAGTTTAGATAGAACTTGGTTCACATTAATAATTGATGAAGACTGCATGAATTGATTTTGTTAACTCCTTTTACTTTGATGTTTAATTCATGGTTTAAAAAATACAAAATGTCCAAGAAAGCTTCTTTAGAGGATATTAAAATACTTTTTTTTGAATGGTTTATGTCTGGAGATTAGGTTTATTGTTATGATTAGACATATGAACAGCTGCCTAATTTAGAACTCAAGTACAAAGAAAATGAATGGGATAATCAGGAAAATCTGACGTATCCTCTTTCCTTTTCACATTCCTCATTTAAAACCAAAATACACATTACAGAAAATATCTATGCTGTAAACTGACCTATAACTGCTTTATCACGTGTAATTTCTTGATTTGTTTCCATTTAAGAGCAAAAATGTGAGAGTCTGTTGTGGATCAGAAAAAACTTGACAGAACCTGACACGAGACCATTGTGATTTTGAGAGCTGGATATAACAGTGCTTTTAAACAGCCATTTTTTGTTTTATTCTGCTGTAGATATTAGATTTTTTTTTTTTTTACGATGTACTTGGCTTAGTGAAAATGAAGTTTTAACTGCTTCAATAAACCTGTTTTTCTTCTTTGCAAAAAGATGTACAAAGTGATGAAATCAGATGTGGTCCCAAACCAGTGTTATAGTATTCTGTCTGTCAAGCAACAGACAGAAAAAGTGATCAGGTCACTTTAATGTTTTTTTCCTGATGATACACCTTCATTTAGTGTTTTTTTCATGGAATTAAAAAAAAAAAAAAAAAGGGGGAGAGAGAGGAGGGTCTCTAAAAA
>VZRS01000902.1:937636-1001527 GCA_013398055.1 Ifrita kowaldi | reverse complement strand
CTTTATTTATGTTTTTTTTTAAGGAAATAAAAAAAAAAAAAAAAGGGAGAGAGAGACGAGTGTCTCTGAAGAAAATAACCTAGGAGAGAAGAGAAATAATAGGCAGCAAATGTCTGTGCTGCCTTGCTGTAACTGCTCAGTTGGTGTTGTCATGCACTCAGCAGCTCTCTGAGGTGCATTGCTGAGGTGTTATCTCCACTTACAGGATCCCTCATTTGACCATCAGCACTGCTTGTGCTGGGATCTCAGGGGAGCAGTAAGGAAAAAATGCTGAAGGTACAATATGCTGCATTTGGTGCCTGATACTAAAACTCATCTCCAACAAGACTTTGGTAGATTTTACTCATAGAGTCTGATATTAGGGATTTTTTTTTTATCGGGTAGAACATAACCCACGTAGCAGTATTGTTATGAATTGGTGAAGAATTATACAGTAAATTGCTTGTCATGTGCAGAAATGCTGATTTTTTTTTCTTTCCATTTTGGCATTTTATACTCAAGTCAGTCATCAGATAAATACACTGTTAATTACTAGTGGAACTACCCAAGGTTCCTTTTGGTTTCCTGCTACCACTAACATCATCAGAGATCAGAAGGTAGTGCTGTGCAACAGGAAAATTGCAAGCAAACCTTTATGGTGAGGATGCATATTATGTAGAATAGGAAGTAAATTTAAGAGGACCAAAGCCACTTCTGCTAACCCAGCATTTGCTTGCAGCCCACTCAGCCTGTGGTCCAAGCCCTAGAAGGGGGCTTGTGATTTGGAGAAGGGACATCTGTGATTTGGAGAGGACCAAACGTTGGAGTGCACAGATGGCGAAGGTAGAAAATGACATGAACAGAGTTTTGGGGCCAGGAATTTGGACCTTGTGGTTTACTTTCACCTGTTCAAGAGCACGCAAGTAGCCGCTTCTGCCTCTGATCATTTCCATGTCTCACGGCAGCTCAATGAGAAGGGAAGTATGACCTCTATTTGAATGTTCCTTTTTATTGCACAGGACGTACGCGGCCATTTAGGGATAGAAGTGCCCTCTTTTATCCTTATGGACTTTGGCAATCATCATGTGCCCTATTTAAGAAGGCTTTTCTTAAAAAGGCCTTAAGGAGGCATTTTCTTAATGCCTTAAGAGGTCCCAAAGAGCAGGCAGAAGTGATGGGTGGCCCCAGTCTTGCTTGTTACGCTCTAGAAATAATATCTTCACTTTGAACCAGAAAGAGAGAAATTCAAACTACTTTTAATGGCTTTTCTGTAGTTCGGTACTGATCGCAATAGCTGAGAAAGTATTGTATGTTTTCTGTGCACGTGGTTGCAGGAAACCATCATGTGCATGTAAGAATGTGTTGTAAGAATGTGTTATAAGAATGTGTTGTAGCCTGAACAGTCGTAGCAGAGACCTTGAAAGCACAGACACAAGCAACAAGAGTTACATGAGAGGACCATGTATTGATCAGGATGAATGCAACCCAGAGAGACACAGGGTTGAGAGAATTACAAAACCAATATACAAGGTTTAATTGTGCTGATGAAGCCATTAGTGTGCGGTCTCAGAGGTGTATATCTTGAAAAGTAGTGAGGATAGCAGGGATCCCTTATTGGAGAGAGCTCTATATCTTTATTGATAAAGAGAGACTGGACCCTTCCATTTAGACATTTGCCAATGACTGCTTGGAGCCACGAGTTAAATGGGGATGGCTGTTTGTATCAACTGCTGAAAACTGAAAATTCATAACTAATAACACAGATGATGTTGTCTGTAGATTGTATTTGTGAGCCCATAACAAAATAATAATACTGCTGCTGCCATGCATTGGAATAGGGTTGTCCTATATCCTGCACAGTAAAGGTATGAGCATAGGCATTGTTTGTGCTCATTAAAAGCAACAGTAATTTAGTATCCGGTCTGACGTTTTGCTGATTATATTAAATTGGTCTGCTATCCCACTGTTAAATCTGAGTGCACCGTCTCATCGAAGTAAAGTCTATTTATGTATCATCAAAAAGGTCCTTTGTGTATTAATTATTTCACAGTTTCTTTTGTGAATGTCTTCTGTCTGAACAACCTGCCAGGAGTATACTTATGATAAATATCCATTTTCCCTGACTGAGACTACTAGCAAAAATATCAAGGTTTTACAGTAATTAGTTCTTTTTCAGATCTGTGTATAATCTTTTGATTGCATTTCTTATTTCATTTTGGTACAGATAATTAATACCATATCCTGTAACATGATTTCCTATAAAAACAGACTGTATGCGTTCTTTTTATTTAAGAGTGCAGTGTACCACAATAATTGAATTTAATAGACTGAAGGATTAAAAGGACTGCTGTGTCTTGATTACAATGGAGTGTTGCTTTCAGAGTTTCAAGGTGCGAGTTGCTTGCCAGGAATGTGCTTTTGTTCAGCCTGTAAGCCTAGATGGACCCTGGGGAATCTCAGCTTCAGTGTCTGTGGTGGTGACAGAGGTTGGTTGGATGTGAACGTGGCATCCTTTTCCCCTTTCCTCCTCATGCAGTACTGGAAGTGAGCTCCCAGCATGGGTGGGACTTCTGGTCTCTCATAGAAAGGATCTCCGTGCTTGGCTCTCTCAAGATGTTTTCCCAGCAGCCACAGTTTTGTTGTGTTTTTCCTCTAAATCCAAACAACTCCTTGGTCTTTCTGTCATGCATACTTGCCCCACGAGCTATTCAGTTGTTGAATTTGTCCAGCTACTTTGCCTCTAATTCCTTCATCTTTGGGAATGACATTTGGTGGAATCTAGTCCACAGAGCAGTTACCTTCATGAGTGGAGTGTTTCAAATGTAAGATGATATGCAGACTGTCTCAAGGATCAGAATGAAGGATAGCATAGTCATTTGTCTGGCAAAACCAACTTTATAAATCTGTCAACTCTACTTGGCTTTTCAGACAAGTTCAGTTCAGCCTTTGACTTGACTTCCTTTGATTTCTCTTGATTCTTCCCATACTTTTTAACAATTTAATTTTTTTTTCTAAAAATCCATTTTCTTGTACTTCCTGTACTTGATTTTTCCATTTCTGTTACTAGAAAGAATCCCAATTGTGGTGCAACATCTGAAATTCAGACTGATTCTCAACCTGCCATCCACTGGTAAATTATTACATATGATCTGTATTCTCTCAACTTGTATCTGATTTCATTTAATTATCTATTTTTAATGGGTTGATAATAATGAAAAATAACTGTTTTGATATCTAGATGATGATTATTTCTACTGTATCAGGCACAATACTGACAAGAACTCAGCCTTCAGAAAGCTATTAAAGCAGAATTTGAGATTTGTCATACCACTGATTCAGCTGTGGAACAGAAGAAAACAGTGAAAGGAACTGCAGAGTTGTGTCAGTGGCAAACAAAATTCACAGTATATTGAAACATTACAAAGCCTTTTGGTTCTCAAAGTGCTCATGGTTATCTGCTATATTACATAACTTTAATCTGAGTTGCTTTAGAAAGCAAAAAGGCTCTTTTCTTGTGGCATTAAGCTGTCTGCAGTACTGAGGCTGACATTTTGAGAAGTAAATGGTAAGTTTGAGTGTCTCAGAAGTCAGTTTAAGATGGCTTAAAGACTTTAAGAAGTTAAGCGCCTGCCATCTGAAAAGTAGTCCTTTTTGAGGCCACTAAACTCAAACGTCCAAAATCATTATCCATTTCTGAGAATTTTGCTCACTCCATACCTGCATGGCTTATTTGCAAGGTGTCTCCTGTTCTAAGCTATTCACAGGCCAAGGAGGACAAGAAGTCTACATGGAACAAACAAATGCTGGAAGGCAGCATGGCACACTACAGGGTTTGAATGAGTTTCGAGATTTCCCAAAACTGCTACAAGCATAGCAAAGAGTTCACCTCACTTCTAGTTCAGTGTTTTCATACAATGGGTGGCAATACAGCTCACAAAGAATTTGTTCATGGCCGATCCTTTTTCAGGGATTTTATTTCTGTATGTGATGGTTTTCATAAGGTTTTGGTTTGATGTATAAGCGTGTACTTATCAGGGAGAATTAGAAACTTACTGGACTAGGAATTGGGGTTGTACTCTAAATATTGGCCTCAGAGCAGAGGGATAGGAAATCTCAAGTGCTTCTGTTTTGATCTTTGCAGAAATGCCAAATGAAGAGAAATCATAGCAAACAGTGAATAAGGGGAACACAGAAGCTAAGTACAATATACCAGGGAAGAGTCTTTTTAAAGGGAATTCATGCTTAGATCAAATCGGGTTTGCCATTTGATACAGCTTGCTAGGATTTCCAGAAGGCATTAGATAGTTCCCTTTAATCAAAGGCTCTTACGGAAATGAAGCTGTGATGGGAAGGAGGGAAGATCCTTGCAGGTGTGGGTAGTTGCTTAAAGAAGAACAGGTCCTGGCCCTTTCTCTGCTGAGGTATTAACTGTAATTAGGGTAAAATAGTATGTAAAATAGAGAAATACATGAAGGATATTGGTACAGTGATGGTGTATAGCAGTAAGGGATGTTGTTTGCTGCTTTTTGCAGAAGTAAACTTGTGATTTTCTGAAATTATTTCAGTGACTGGCCAGAGACGAACCTTAAAAAGCTAACGAACATTGAGCTGTGTCAGTCTAATCTACCACTAACCTGACAGTCAGTAGATTTAAATCTCTCACGCATCTCTGAGCCATTTATTCCCTGTTCACTTAGAGAAATCAGGGAACCTGCGTGAGTCAATCCCCCATACCTTTAGTGAGATGTGCAACACAAAACCCTTACAGAAACATGAGACCAACTATCCTAATGAACTGGAAATCTGAATTCTTTGAGAGTAAACTCTGCTGGCTTCAAGGAATTTTGGCTCAGTCCATCTTTGCTGCTTTGCTGCTGTGGTAACTAAGCCAAGTGACCAGAAAAATTGGCTCCATCATTTTGTAGCTATAAATTCCTTAAGACTCAGTCAAATAGCTGTGTGGTTTTGAACACCTTAAATGTAACCAGAGGGGAAAAACTTTCAGATATATAATATATGTTCAAGGGATTATCTGAAAGGGAGATTAAAAAGGAATGTGAATTAAACATTCATATCAGAGCAAGATGGAAGAAAAGCTGCTTCAGATCAGCCTGGCTGGAAGAAGGAAATAAACTTGAAATTTTGAAAACTTGATTTTTTGAATTGGATATTAGAGTCATACTTCGTGATACCCAGAGTGATCTGAAGTGTTTTCAATTCGCTTATTTTGAAAATTATTCTGAACACACTCTTAATTTGTAAGATTGTGTTTGTTCAGTTTTGATATTTTTCTGATAGATGAAAGCTCTGAACTTTTTAAAGTAAAAAGTCAACTTGAGAAAGTTGTTTTTCTGTATCCCTGAACAACTTTTCTGAAAAATGCAGTAAATTTATTTACAGTTCCTTAAGTAGAACTAGGTAAATTCTGGCTAGGTATTTCAATAATGCTATAGGCATTTGCTGTCTTACTGTATTTACTTCTGAGGTTAAAGTGTCAAAAGTCAGGTACATACCTGGGCTTCTGACTTTGTGATGATATACTTAGAAATAGGGCTATTTTTTAATTGTCTTATTACTAACAATCTTTTTTTGTTTTTTTAGGAGAGTATCACTCTCAGTAAAAAATGGAGCTGTGCAGTGCTAGCCATGGGGAAAAGCAAAATAACAAATGATTTGTGTCTCAAACTTTGTTGTGCTTTCAGTCAAAGTAGAGGGCATTATTATAGTGAGAAAATATCTAATCTTCGTGGTTTCAGAATATTTTATACTATTGGAACCAGCCTCAGTTTTGACCAGTATTCCTTTCTCATATTTAACTGCTGCATCCAAAAGTAATAAAATACAATCAATTTTCTCACTGTGTTTTGTCATTCATCCATCCATTCAGTTCATAGACAACACAGCACAAGTATCCTGTTTGTTTTGGCTGACACTGGTTTAGTTTGGTTTTTTGTTTGTTTGTTGGCTTTTGCGTTTTTGTTTTCTTTTGTTTTTGTAAATGACACATTCTCCCTAATCCTACCGTCACTTCTAAGTCACTTGGAAATGGTTTGACCAACAGAATAAACCGTGTGTATGGTTAATTCTCACTGTGTTTAGCAGTGGTCTTGGTGATGGCTACATCTTACTGAGCAAATCCATACAAAGGTATATAGCTGAAGAGTAACATTTTAAATGAATTTCAGTAGCAAGTTAGGCTTTTTCATTATTTCTTTTTTAACTTGCTTCCCAGTGGCAGAGACTATTTTAAATATGGTGTTAAGGCTGTGCAGTTAAACTTGGAATTGCATCATATTAAATAATGTTTCAACTAGTTATAAACCAAAGCATCAAAAATATTTTCATTTAATTGTGTTTAATTGTACAAAGAAAAGCAAAAAATAAGTAAAATACCATGTGAATTTATATTAATTTTTTTTTCCTAGACAGGACTTGTTCTTTAAAATTAATATGTTATTTCTCTGTCTCATGAATTTGAAGTTTCAAAAATTCCAAATACAACTCACAGAATTATGTGAGATGAAAAGACAGATGCTTTTAGAATATTGGTGATATCATGTCGTTGAGATCTCTCGGATATTAGTACTGAGAACTTGCATTTATTTTGAGGTTCACTAAACATTTGTTTTCACACTTTGTAGAACTTGGATAGATAGCACCCACATAAGATCCCTCAAATCTTGTTCATGTTCAAAACCACTCTGTGGACAGGAGTCTAGCTTCAGTTACAAATGGTTGTACAAACTCCAAAATAACCCCAGTGAAGTGATTTTGGTAGTACTCATATGTAGCTTCATGTACCCTAGGAAGAAAAAAGATCTGTATTCTCTGAGAGCTTTCTCAACTTATTAAACGCCTGTTTAAATACAGTCGATGAGATGGAAAATCAAGTCTAGTGTTGGAGACTTCCTGCCATGACAGAACAAATTTTCCCACTAATTTAATCAAAGGATTGATCTGAGTTTATATGGGGGCATCAAAAGGGAAAAAAATATGAAATTTCTAAGATACACTTTGAAGTAATTCGAGAAAGGTGACTATCACCCTGCAAACTGAATTCTAACTCCATGATATCCCATTTTTCAGAAAATCTGAAATTCTCAGTATTGTGCCAAAATAGGGGTCAAATGTCATCACTTCATTCTATGAGGGTATTTATACTTTTGGATCAGATGAGTCCCTGAAGTCTGTATGTAAATCTCAGGGATGCCAGGCTGGTGAGCTCAGTCCTGATGAGACCCCTCCTTGGGCAGGGCAGGTTCCCTGCCCCCAGCACAGTGGGGAGGGAGAGTTTGTGCTTTTACCATGCACGTGACCCATGAGGTTTGTTCATTTTAATGTTATTGTGCAAATCAAAATGATGAAAATGTGACATAAACAGGGAACATGAGCTGTACTTTTCCTTGCTGTTGGAGAAGGGCATCACCACTTCAGTGCTGCTGATCTTCAAGCACTAATTCAACCTCAGCTATTATTGCAGGGGAGACTGTGGGAGAAAAGTAAAGCCCCGATTTGAAGGTTGAGTTGAGAGGATGCAATCACCACTTGAGTCAATGGGAACTATAAGGAGCCAGTTGGACTGGGATGAGGCAGAGAATGGCTTTTTCAGATTTAGAGGAATTTGTTGATGGAACAGTGCTTGGTATTAAGGGATTCCTGTGGGGAGGCTCTGTCTGACATCCACTAGGTAGGATTTCTTCTTGGGGATGAGGAGAGCTTTTAAAATTATTTTTGGCAATGAAAATAACTGTAGAATTGGTCATGAAAGGATGGTAGTAAAAGAAAGATGCATGAAAAAAACCCCAAAGGGATAAATGTAGCTCAAACTGTGGGGAGCTCTTCTACCTTTTTGTTTGTTTAAAAAATCCAACAACCTAATATGTATGAAAAACCTAGGAATGCATGGATCCCCACAGAGGCACAAGACATACTTCAGTCCTTTGGAATTGCCTTTCTGAGAAATGTGTTAATTTATTTTGTCCAGAGGCAAAGAAAGGTACTGCCTGTAGCAGGTAATCCTGTAGAAATATGATCATCAAAGTATTGCTTATGCTGATTCCTGCTGAGAAATTACAGGGGAAATAGGCTCAGGACTTGCCGAAGTGAGTTTTGCTACTGAAACACATTTAGATGGAAGTGTGGGTCTCATAAGATGTAATCAGTTTGCCTTCTGGTGTCATGGTTATGTTTGCAGCAGGTTTATAGCTTTGCGATTGCTGTATCTGTTAGGGAACAGATATAAAAGACATTTCACCATAATTTGAAGGAACACTTAAGACTCTTGGGGTAAAATCTGGTTTTGGTTGCTATGTCAAAGTTTTAGTAGTACTGTTGAGTAAATTTTATATTTAAATTCTGATTCCTCATTTAAGAAAAATTAAAATAATAAATCTTCCCTGCAAATGCGGTATGAGTACTGGGATATGATTCTAAAAATAATAAAGCATTGTATGTTTCCTAGTCTACATTATGTTTGTTAAATTTTGAAGTTGGTCCAAGTTTGGGTTTTCTCCAACAGGATGAGAAGGAGACTACATAATTTTCATCTTAGTGTAAGACTAATGTAGCAAAGAAGACAATGATTCATGTGGTGGGTACTTCTCTCAAGATTTTTCTTCTGTAAGCTTTAATTACAGAATTTCAAAAATATTATATACAGGAGTAAGGAGAAAGAAAACTCCAAGCATAAAATTTATTAACTTACATAATAAATCTGAAGGACAGAGTAATCATATCATCTGAAGAAAACAAGTGCTGTTGTAGAGGAAAATATTTCCAGTGTTGTAGGAAAAAAAATTTTCAAAAAGCTTCCACCCCTTTTAAGAGTTCATATTTTATTTTACAGACTCAAATTAATTTTACAAAGTTTTATTATTTATTTAAACATCTGCATGAAACGATCTTTTTTTTCCCAGTTTTCACTAGATCCATTGTCTTTGTTGAACAGTAAAAAAAAAAAGAGATGTATTTCAGCATGTTGTATTTTAACTTAATTATTCAGGCTTATGTTACAAGGATGCTGCCATTTTATAGAAGGCATGAATCTTGTCAGTATGCTGTTGTAATAACTGTCATCTGACTAAAATTATATATCCTGCCATTAATTTTGAAATGGATTTATGAATGTCGGGCTCAGGATTTTTCAGTTGTAAACTCCTTGGGAGGAAGGGAGTTGTCTTTGCTTTTCTGACTCAGACAACATCAGGAGCTCATATTCCACAGAAGTGAGTGGACCAAAACTAGACCCAGAGCTATGTCAGGTCTTTATTTTTCTTTTTTTCCTCCCTCTACTTTTGTAAGGTTTGTTTTTTTTTGTTGGGTTTTTTGGGGGGGGTTTGGTGTTGGATTTCTTTTTTTTTTGCCTGTATATGCGTTGTTTTCTTTAAAAAAAATCATAGACTGATAATTTAAAAACCCCTGCTTACTCCTTCTATTAACACCTGAGTTTTACACAGCACCCTTCTCTCATTTTGAAGATTTATAAATTCCCATTGAAACATGAAAAATTACCAAGTTAGAGCATGAAGAAAAGCTCTAGACATAGTTTTATCTATCAAGATAAATCCATTAAGTCAGTGTTTATTTGTTTTTGTTTTTTGAAAATATGTTAGTGCTTTAAAGTGTATTACTTTTTGCAGGAAATAAGTATTTTAAAAAGGCATAAAAGGTTGTGGTTAGTTCTGGTAAAATGGAATTGTTATTCTCACAAAGGTGGGAGCATGTCTGATCACCAAAGCACTTAGAGATATAAAAATTGAGATTGTATAAATTCTAGGACTATCTTCCCTTAATCAATCTTGATTTGTCTTCTTGTTTTTGTTTTTTTCTGAATGCAATACTTCTTGCTAAGATCTTCTTTTCCCTAATCTCAATTAGATTTTTCCCATGGCAGATGAGTTATTCCATGTTTCAATGAATCTTTAGTTTCAAAGCCCATAATTTTTGGTACATTTATTATGCAGTTTGTGGGAGAGTATTTTGTTTTAAATGGGAATAAACTTTAGTCTCTGGAATTGCAGGCTAATAAGCATTCATTATTATGTGATTAATGCTTCAGTGAAATGAAGATGTCTTTAATCTTTTCTTTTAAAAGTGCATTGACATTCCTTTTTGTCCTCCCAGTGCCACAGCTGTGAAGTAGAAATTGATCCTATGGCATTTTTCCAGGAAAAAAATGTTTATTAAATAACGGGAACCCTAATTCCTTCATGATATTCTCTTAAAAACTTACCTTCTAGCTCATTTCAGAAAACTGGCTCTGATTTCTTCTGTTTAGGTATCCACTAAAAACAAAATACCTGATTTTTTTTGTTTTTTTCATTTGTTTGTTGGTTTGTTTTGTTTTGGCTTTCGTTGGGTTTTCTTTTAGTAAATCTTTAGTGCTTAATCTCAGCCTAATTCTGAGCTTTCCCTGTGGCAATGTTTTGGGCATGATTCCATGAGTGGTCCTTGCTTGTAGGTCTCCAGTGTAGGTGATTTGAAGGTGACTGCAATCATTTGTCCAAGCAGTGCTCCATAACTGCTGAAGGAGATCCTGTAATGATGTGTTTTCCTATGGCAAGGACGTAATATTAGGCCCATGGTTGTGCCAACCAGGAGAACAAAGGACAAAAAGGAACTAGTCCAGACCTATCTCCTTAGTCTTTTATTCCTGCCTGCATTGCTGTGACTGCGCCTAGAGACATTACTACTCTCCAGATAACCAGATTAGAAACAGCACAACATGGCATCATCCTCCTCCAAGCCTTTTTCTCCTTCTCCTCTTGTCTAAAATCACCAATGCCTGACCAACGAGAAGGTGCATTTCATATGTTGGCTACTCAGAGTCATGGAAAGGAAAGTGTTTTACTCATTCTCTTACTGCGTTATGAATATTAAAATATAATTTTTAGAAATTGTTATTACTTCACATTCTTCCCCTGCAGGGTTAAACAGAACCATGTTGCGTTCCTGCCCTTAAAACAGGAGTACGAGTAGTGCAGCTCTCTACTTTAGAGCATTTTTCTTTTTTCTGATTGCAATTTCAAACCCAAACTCTTACTAACATGTGAAGTTATTGTTCAGAAAACCTGTGAAGGAAAATCCATACTTCATTTAAGCCTCCCTTTCATCAGGACTAGTCAGAGCACTGAGAGCATGAAGGTGTCACTGGGAAAAAGACAGGTAGCCTTGAGCTGGGTTGCAAGTGATTCGTTAGCATTGCTAAGGAGGCAGCTTTGTGTAGGGTGCAGCGTTCTCACCGAAAATGTGCTCCTCTGGCATGAGAGGAGGGAAGACGCAGATGAAGGCTGGAACAAACAAATTTTCAGTTGTGGTTTCTGAAGAAAGGCAAAGCACAGGACTCCCTTACTGATGATGTGCAGCACAGCAGCCACAGGCCGACTGTTTGCAAGGCATGAACGGCGGCAGCAGTAATAATAACTCACAGGTATTTTCAGATCAGAATATATGGAGATAGTCATCTCATTAGCAATCAAGGAAATAATCTCCCAAACACCCATTTCAGAGGACAGTTATTGACATAGTACCAGTCCATATGAAAAAAAATACATTTAATATCATCTTGCAGGGATATCGTGTCCGAATTTGCACATGTTGCTTGATTTATTTTGTCAGGGAAGACAGTAAGGTATTAGGAAGAATGAAAGATTAAACATAATATTAATAAATTGCTTCCTCCTATTATGTATTTTCTGGTAGTCAACTTTTTATTTGAGATACAGCAGGGGATTTTTAAAAATTATATTTTAATTGTTGTCATTCAGATGTGACAAATAGAGGAAGAAACCTATAAATGTCATTGGTTCTGCCTGGGCAGTCATCAGCCCATGTTCTCTCCAGGTGGGTGTTACTAAGTGTAGGGACGAGGTACGGTGCTTTGGATATTGATCAACAGGAAATATTACAAACAGTGACTGTCCTGGGTTACTAGGCAGATTCTTAATTTCTTGGATGCTATCTGGTATCTGTAACTTCTGTGGGGAAGCTTGGAGCAGTGCTTGAAGGAAGAGGCACATTTTAATACAGTTGTTAGGCAAAGCTTTTGTGGCCCTTTACTTTCTCTTCTATTATCAAGAAATTCTCCAGTCCTCTTTCAGGCAATTTATTGAGCACATCCAATAGCTTGGGCACTGGCTGACAACCTGATGTTGTTTTTAGCTGTGTTTACTCTAATATTTGACTTTTATTGGTCAGGATGTCAGGAGGCTGCTGCTAGAACTTTTGATACAGACATCTGAATTTGTGCTTTAGTTTTTTATTACTGTCAACTAAGAACAGAAATGTGGGACTCCATGTCCTGGGTTGCCAGGGAGTGCAGCCAGTTAGAATCTTGATCTGTCCATCCAGCATTTCTTGTGAACCATGTTCTAGTCAGTAGTGAAGCTGAAGGCTCTGAAGGGTAAGGGGAAAATGTGTCCATCTTATAAATGTTGACATTTTAAATTTGTATGTAGAGAAATAGATATATGTGTGTGCAATTATTTAATATTATAATTGCATATTATTAATAATGACATTATAATTACAGAACTATAGAATGATTTGGGTTGGAAGGGACCTTTAAAGGTCATCTAGTCCAACAACCAGGCAATGAGCAGTGACTTCTTCCACTAGATCACATTGCTCAGAGCCCATGCAATGTGACCTTGAATGTTTCCAGGAATGGGGCACCCACCACATCTCTGTGTGTCCTATTCCAGTGTTTCACCACACATATAAAAAAAAAATTTCTTCTTTTACTAGTCTGAATATGTTCTCTCTTTGTTTAAAACCACCACTCCTTGTCCCATGGCTACAGGGCCTATCCAGCTACAGTTTATTAAGCTTCCACTCCTCAGTGCATTCTAGGAAATGATACTATTTACTGAGTTTAGTTTAAAAATCATTTAGAACTGGTATTTTTACCCAAGCTAGAAGTTTTCCTAATTCTTAGATTTGTTTCCTTGATTTTAAACCCAGTTGCTCTAGGCTCTCACTTCTGTGTTTTCTTTCTGAAAACATTGAAGCAATCAAATTTTGCTCACATCAGTGCTTCTTGTAAACAAATTTTAAGTTTCCACACTTCAGTATGCACACTGGGAGTGGAACTGTACACTTGTGGTATTACTTGCCACAGCATTAGAAGTGAGTTCCCAAAACCCCCAACCAGAACCTGTCACAGAAGCAATTAAATATGCCATTCTTAGCTAGGAAGGTACAGGAAGATGCAATATCTTTGTGTGAATGTGATGAGAGAAAATTGCATTTAAACTCTGGTCCCAGCCAATAAATCCTACAGCTGCCTAACTCTTCTTGGAATGATGCCGCAGGCAAAGCATACAAGTGTCCCAGAAAAGAAAAAAAGAAAAAGAAGTCCCTTAATGTTTTTGTGATTTTCTTTATCTGTTGCTTCACCATAAACTGCAAGTCCTTTCACACAGAGACTTGGAGCCTTAGGGCTTTTTGTAAAGTTCTCCTAGTGACTATGTTACATTTATCCCATAGAGCAAAAAGAAACTATATCTTGTCATATCTTCCCATCCACATCACACACTTTTTAAAGATCAAGTATTCCAATACTCGCAGCAAATGAGTCACTCTCAATCCACAGTGTGCTTAAAAATTAAGAGAACTTTTGATGTATTCACATAATACATTCAGTTGAACAGTATTTTCCATGAAGTGATAAACTGTGACAAAACAAACTAGTTCATTAAAGACTTATTTTTTCATAAGACTTTCTCTGCATTTGGTTTAACTCAGGTTGTGCTTTAGCCATGCTGCAATAATGAAGTAATTTTTTTTTTTTCTTTTCATTCTGGTTTAATAGGCACATGTAGACTTCAGTTTGAACAGCCATCTTTGGAAAAGATTATACAAGGAATATGTGCAGATGTAGAGAGAAACTGCAGCTTTGATATTATTCAATATTTATTGCTCAAGGGTTGAGCTATAAAACTACACACGATTCAGGCCTCAGAGCATTTCTTAGTTCCTTTTTCTACTTGAGATTGGGAAGGGAATTGCTTTATGCATTCCTTCCCTTTCCCCTCTCCCCAGTTTTCTGTCTGGAGTGGATGCCAATTTAGGCTAGTGGCCAAAACTGTTCTTGGAAGTCAAGATCTGAGTTCTATTCCTATCAGAAGTGCTCATAGTTTCTTGGTGATTTTAAAAAGGATAGTTTTCTCACTGATAATGTAGCCACGTTTTGCCAGCCGGAGAAGAAGCAGAAGAATGGTGTTGTTACTAAAGTCTGTTGAATTGGGAAGTGTTGACAGACATGGAGACAGTTTCAGAAATATATTGATGGCAGCAACTATTGTTACTCCGACTGTGCATATTTTAAAGTCAGACAGGGACAAGCCTGAAATGGTTATGAAGAAGCTTTATGCTTGCATGAAGGAAGCATCTTTCCTGAGCTTTTGTTGTTCCTGTTGAGAAAAGACATGAGTGGGCTCATATAGGAGAGGGCAGTTTTCACTCCTTGACGGGAAACCTGTGTGCATCACGGTGTTGAAACATTATTGTTCTCTTCCATAGTTTTTCCTAACTGAACCTAAAGTGTCTTTGGGTAAGTAAGCAAAGAAAAAAATTGCATGGAGTTTAAAGCTAAAATTATGAAGGCATGCAAAAGGCATGAATTAGAATAAAAAGACAAATTTAACGGTGAATCCTCTGTCCTGTCCACCCCAAATAGTCAAGCACAATGACAGCGATGGCCTTGGCATTCTGCACAGGTTTGATTTCATTACAAATCTGAGTATTTGCTGTTTTCTAAAGGACAGATATCAGGAATTGCTAAGTATCTGGATGAGAGGAAGGCACTAAAACTTCCCAGGTGCCACTGCTGTTGCTAGCATCTTTGACCTACATGCTGGAGCTAGGGTACCATGTGCATGGCGAGCCTTTCTTTTTGCAGTCTCTGTGTTTGCTGTCTTGTGGTACTATTTTACTTGTCTTTTTGTACAATTTTCTGTGCTTTGGGCCATATCTAGTAACTCCAAAATGACATAGGGGGATGCTGCATGCAGCAGCATCCACGTGTTGCACATCACCCCGTTGAACTGAGAGTTGATGCAGGTGTCTTGTCACTTTTACTCGAACTGGCGTTCTGTTTGTATCAACTGAAGTCATATTTTTCTGGGAAATTTGCAAGATAATTACTTTTTGGTGATAATGAGGTTGTTAAATTCTGCATTTTTTACATTAAAAGGGTCAGTAATGTCAATTACTATGAATCGAGTAATGTAATACCATGTTTTGTAATCTTAGTAAATATGCCCTGAATTATAAATAGTTAAAAAAAATTATTAACTGCTCAGGGAACATGTATTCCCACAACACCTTGTTTCCATATGCAATACCTGGTTTAAGAATTCACCGTTTATAATTGTTTTAACTGAACTTTGAGCTATGTTATATACTCTGTTGATATAATCAAAATCTCAGCTATTGTACTGATACAATACAAAATTGATTGCACTCTGATATTATGCAAAACAGTGTTAAAAATGAAGCCTGGCAAGCAAAGTGATCCTTGGCAGCTGCCACCCTGCTCGCTGGTGCCTTTCAGTGTCCCAGATATGCTGGAAGTTTGACAAGATGCAAGAGAGAGGGTTTAATTAGGCCACAGTTTTACTAATTCAACTAATCTCTGAGTTATACATCAATCACCCCATCACAATGCAGAGTGTTACTTTTTCCTCTGTCATTCCTGCCTGTTTGGGAAGTGCTCATGGTCTCATGTGGCTCCAGGCCACCACAGGTGTGGGGTTGGGAGGGCTGATGCCATGGGGTTCTCCAATTCCTGTCTGCCTGAGAACTGGCTCTTTAAGGGTCACGCCTTCCCCTAAATCTGCACTCAGCTCTGGCTGAGTGAGAAAAGGTTCTTGCTGAAGTGACTGCTAAATTACTATTGTGTGCCCTTCTAACCAGGGCCTGTAGAGCAGCCCAAATAATTCACTGTTCTGTGGCTCTTCTGAGAATTAAAAAATTTAATAGAATATTCACAGTATCTTCTTCAAACTTTTCATGGAAAAGGACATTCAAGGTCTCTGTGCTGAAGTTGAGAAGGTTATTGAGCACTAACAGTTGTGGATGGTGAATTCAACTTTTGTTTCACATTTAGATTTTTATCTCAAATCCCATATAAAAGCAAACAAGCATACACAAACACAAAAAAAAAATCCCCTGAACTCATGACTACAAGTGCTTTTTTGGGTATACATTAATTTCCAGAGAAACCAAGTTTGCTTAGTCCAGTTTGTCCTTCTACATTATATGTATATTGTAGAAAAATAGTAGATATCCAGTCTTAAACTTCCAAAGTTAAACCAGATTTTTCAATGACAGGGGTAGAAACTATGGAGTATGTTATTTCTGATAAGGGAGGGTAGGAAGGGTAGAGGATGCTGTTCTTTGTGCCCTCCCCCCGTTAACTTGCATTGTGGCAAGAGCCCTAGACACCACAGGGAGAATTCTCCTTTCTAAGGCAGTAAGTATCCTGTGAAGTGCAAGGCAACCACCATGGATTTTTTTTTTCTTTTAATTTAGAATATGTATTAAAACATCTTCTAATGTTGCTGTGTAGCTTTATTTCCTATTGCAGAAAGAGTAAATGTAAAGATTTTAATATTCTGAGCTCTCATTACTGTATTTATCCCAGGAAGGGGAGAAGGTGTTCACCTCCAAAGTCATGCACAGAAATCAGACAACAGGAACCTCAGACTGTGTGGCCAGGCTTGTTCACTGAGTATTAAGGAATTTGCTTTCTTCACCCTTTATTTTTGAGGGTTTTGGGAACATTTAACAGATCAAAAGGGTTCGTGTAAGTTCTCTCTGTGTGGGGTGTTTCGTTTGTTGTTTGAGGGAATGGCTAAGCTTTTTCTGAAACAGTTACTGAGTTTCAATGAACCTATGTCACAGAGCTGCCTGGGCTTTTAACTTAAACCCTCAACTGAAAAGCAAAACCTTAGGAAGCCTGTTAAGGACTCTCAGTTGCCATCTTTGGATATTTTGGATTTGTGGTAGCAGCTGCAGTCTTATCGGCAAGATTAATCAGAAGTCTCTTTTTAATATTAATACAACTCAAACAACATAAGTAATTAATTTAGGGGAAAAATAGCAAAGAAACAATAAGTTTGAGCTATTACAGGGATTTGGAATATGGCAGAATTTGCTTTAATTAATTTTGTTACATATAGCTGTCATATGCATGTTGCCAGCTGGTTAATGATCCATCAGAAAGCCGATACAGTGAATTGGAAATACCACTAAAGCAAAATATATATGCAGTAGCAGTAGAAGTAACCAATAGAACACATTTCAAAGCATGTGATCTCCAAAACATTCATTGACCAACTGCTATTGAACTAGTTCCCTCATTTAGCTTCTGTGACAATCATCTGTATTTGTTGAAAATTGAGAGAAACATGGAATACTTTGCTGGAGAGCTGTACCAGATGAGAGTGCTGATGAATCAAAACCACAGTGAGCTGAGTATTAGCCCACAGGGGCTGCACGGAAGGGCAGGCCGTAAGGTGTGTGCTAGATCTGGGTGGTTTCGTTTTGTTTTGAATGTAATTATTTTTAATTTTTTTTTTAAATTCCTGTTACATCTGTTATACATCATTTTATACATGGACTGCAGCTGTAGAAAGAATGAACAAATTAAGGTGCTCAAGTCAGTAATTATTTCAAGCCCAGTACTGCTGAACAATGTATTTTTCCAAAGAAGTAAAGGTACAAATGGAAGAAGGTTAAAGCTGTGTAGCTCAATTCAGTCTGATCTAAAATGAGCTGTAAGAGAAGAAAAAACATGTTTTCTGTAATTAGCATGAACTTCATGTCATTGTTCAGTTTTGTGCTAGCAGCACATACAGGCCTTGCTTAAGGAGGAAGATCAGCAGCATTTGCTGAAGAGTTCAAGGTCACTAATTCTCTGAGTGTTAAATAGGGAAACTGTATGTTTCTGCTTCCTGATGTTAAATATTTGGAGAATGAGTTAACTAGATTTATTTTTTCTTGCTAGAACCTACTATTTTAAATTCAGTGTCACTGAAATACATATGCTATGTGAGAACCGAATGTAGACTGTGTGTTGGCTTATCTGTAGACATAAGCAGAGCTTGACATTAAAAATCCTCAATAGTTACTGCATGTGAGAGATTATATTATCCACATTTGCAGCAGTGTTCAGATGACTGTATCACACAGCAATATTCAGAATTGATGTAGAGTATCCACTTTTTAGTGTGCCATGCTCTGCCATCTCAGAGAACTGTTTCTGCAGCATTTTTTATGAATAACTTTTTTATGTCCTGTAATATGAAATCGTGGGGTTGCTGAGGAAATCACTGCTTATTATTGTTGTAAGTACATCTGTAATAAAATTTTGAAAAGCTTTTTTACCATAAACAGGATCAATCTTATTTCAAAAGTTTGGTCATGAGTCCTCCTAACACATCCTCAGGTAAGTGTGTTTTGAGCTTTCATGTTACGACAAATGCCTGAACTTAGCTGAATTTCATACACCTGAGATTCAGTTAAAAAACAAAGATGACTTCTGCACAAAAATAACTGGATAAGCTGTGGTGCAGAGGAGCAAAAATTTTTAAATCCGTGAAAGTTTCCGCTCCTGGGATGTCTGTCAGGATGACTTCAGACACACCTGAAACTTGTCTCTCTGGCCAACACAGTGGTCCTCTCTGGATGATGAGGCCTCTGAACCTTTCCACTGGAGTCTCAGGGCTTGTAAGCATCCATGTGGAGAGGATGGTGGCACTGGCCTTTTATTTTATAGAGACATTACTTTTATGCATTTTTCATTTTCAGTTTTTCATACACTTGTCTGTAGTAATTTTTTTAAATCTTGAGCAGTCAAAGCTGCATTTGCTGTAATTGTCAGAAGTTATCGTCTCTGAGCGATTGAAATATTGCCACTAAAATGAAAGTACTGATGTGTCTAGCTATATTGGAAAGTGACTCTTTATGGACAGATTACTTTTATGGCCATACATCAGAAATCCTGTAATTGAGAAGTAGTTAATACAGAATGATTAACAGTAAGAAATAATTCATAATTCCTGTCAGTGTTATCCAAACAAACTTTCCAGTGCTTTTATTGGAGACATTTATTAATCTAAACATGCACGGTATATCATTAAGGTATTTTCTTGCATGATTGATCGATTGAATTAGTTGTTCACTGGAAGAGGGATGAAGTACCTAAGTATAATGGGAGGCAGGGAAAAAGGGAAGAGAAATTGATTTTCTTCAGGAGGTATATTAGCAAAACAAATGAACAATTTTTGCTAAGCAAAATCAGCATTCATTTTTGCATACCAGAGAGAGTGCATTATGTAGAGAATCATGTAGAGCTGAAGGTCAAGGCCAATCTGCTTGCTTCCTATTTATCAGTGATCCATTATTTACTCTTGCTTAGTCAGAGTCACTGGTGCTTCCAAAGAGGAAAACAAAAAGAAAAAAGAAATGGCAGCAAGAAGAGGTTCTGCAAGGTACCTTAGTTGTCACTGTTGTGTGCTCACACCACCACAATCAAACTCAAGCGCCCTGAATGCACCAATCAGTCACTCTAGTAGCAGTAAAACAATTAAAACAAACAGACATGTCTTTGCCATAAGCTGTAGCTGGAATAGCAAGAGAGTTCTCACCCAAATAGGCTGGAGTTTCTTTGCCTAGTGAGTTTTCAGTACTTTAAAAAGCAGAATACCACTTGATGAGTGTTTTTCCACTTGTCATTTATTTCTGCAAACTGAGGACGGTTCTGTACAAGACAAAAAATTATGTATTTGTGTTATTGTAGATTCTGGGAGCGCTACCCATGGAGCTTTCTCTCTAAAGCAATTCATTCCATATGGGTGGGTTGCTATAATTATATCTATGCAGATGCTGAATCCACTTACAATATGCAGAAACCACGGCTGTTGTTTTTGCAGAAAAATGCAGAAAAGCTAGAGACAAAAGCCAGCTATTAATCTGGCCTATTAGTATGTGGACAGAATGACTGATACTGGTTTCTCCTCCCAGATTCTCCATTTGTCTGTGGGCTGTTTTTCTACACAGCTAGTGCACACAAAAGATACAAACGCTGATATATTTCAGTTTCCTTCTCCTTCAAAAAAAGTAATTAAAAATATTTTGGGTTTCTTGTTTTTTTCCCCCCAGAACAAAAATGGCTACTCCCCACAGACCTGATCTGTCTGGGAATGTCTGTGTGGCTAAACTATATCTCATCCACTGTATGCTGTGTTGCAGGGCAGTAATACTGAGTGATAAACTGCAGTGGGTCCTCCCATTACTTCTCTGGAAATACTTTTCATCATTCCCTCATTTCCCCCTCTCTTGTCTGTTTCTTCCTTTTGGTACTTCTGAGGTATCTGGGTGTGATAGGATTCTCTAAAATATATTTATGTCATACCAGATGCTCCCATTCTCTTTTTGTTATTGTTTGTCTTAGTGATATATGAAATGTTTTTCTGGATATTTTCATCTATAATCTTGCGCATCATAAAATTCACAGAATTAAAAATTAAGCTATGTTGAGTTTTTGGGTACTTTAGGTCTTCCCTGCAACTACAAGCTATATGATCTTTGTGCTCAAACTCATCTTTTGTGAAATACCATGTAAATTCCTTCTTGCTGTGTCTATGATTTAGAAATTGTAATGCAACTAGAAGTGTGAAATATTAAGCATATCCTTTTATGTACTTGGAATTGATGGCGACTTCAAAGTCAGTCCTCATTCATTGCCTGGATTGTTTCACTTCAGAAATGGCTTGAACTGTGAACAAAAAGGAGCTGAGAGTATTTTCAGATAGACACTTTATAGTTGGGCACTTTGCAACTATATGATAGGACTGTCTCTGTTGTCTTGAATGCAAAATTAGCTTGGTGATATGTGCTGCTACAGACAGAGGAACAGATGTAGTAATTCTACTTTATTTACATGAAATCTCTAAAAAGGCATTTTCTGGCAGCATGCTAGGAATAAATACAGTATCACATATAGAAGCGGCACCACGCTATGTTCGCTCACTCAGGTGTCAGCTGTGCCATTTGGATGTGGGTGGGAGCAGGGAGTCAGATCCCTCCCAGAAGGGCTGGGAGCTCTCTCACGCTAGGCAACCCCGGCACCAGCCTGCTGCCCCTCTGCCCAGGGTCTCTGCTTAGTGCTGTGCAGGAGGCACCCACTGATAACACCCCTGTGGGAGTCCTAGAGGAAGATATCAGACGTTCTGATTTTTTATTTCTACTTTTTCTTTCAAAATAGGAAACCCTCTTACCTTTTTTCCTGGGTTGCTTTAGGTTTTTTGGTTTGGGGTTTGTTTGTTTGGTTGGTTTTTGCTTTGCTTTGGTTTTTTGTTTATTTGTTTTCCCCACCCCCCAGTCCCCCTCACCGTTTAGTTTCTGTGACTTGGGTCTCCCCTGAGTTCATGTGTTCAAGCTTGTTTCTCATAGCCGAGAGCTTGAGGAACTTAACTGAGGTTAGAAAATTGTGGGGGAGGAAGGGACTATCAGGGTGGGGAGGGATTGCAAACCACAGAAAATTTCAACATATATAATCTGAGTCAAGAAGTGAAGCTTAAGTAAAACCCTGTGAGTCTTTTGAGCCAGGAATAGGAGAACTGGTGAGTGATGATGAGCTGGCAGCTGCCTCAAGGGAAAGCTTTCCTGGGGTACTCTGCCCTTTTCCCCTTCTTCTCTCCTCCTTTGCCATTGTGCAAAGGCTGAGGAAGGAGGTATTACTGCAGCAATAGTCCTTGCTCTCCCTCACTACTTCACTTAACTATCAGGTTTAAGCCAGGCTGTTGCCTCTATTGAATTGCCCCTTTTTTCTCTCACAGGAATTCAAACTTTCCACCTTGGGGTTGTGGTTGTTTATTCAGCTTATGAGCAACCAGACGCATTAAAGATGAAATGCCTTGACTCTGAACTGCAGGCAGAAGTGGTGGGAGGAGACACAGCTAATCTGACTTGGAGGATGATTGATGTGTAGATGTCAATTTCTATTAATATTCTTCTGAAATCACTGACGCAAGCATGCTTTTCCCCCACTCAACAGAAAATATAAATAGAAAGACAACAAAACAGCCCTATCTCTTTAATTCACGATACTCAGAAGCAGTTAAGCAAACTCTGTCATTTGAAAGTGTCCTCCACAGAGCGGCAAAAAGCAGCTTATGGTGGTGTTCTTACCACTTTAAGAATATCAAGATGCTGTAACAGAGCTATCCACTTACTCTTAAAATGTCTAAAGCACAAAAAGCAAGTGTCATCTACAGATAGGCTTAGATAAATTGCTTAAAAATGTACAGCTCCCTCATTAGACACCCATTCATTGCATGAAAAGAATAAATGTATTTGTCGAGGTGTAGCTATAAAAGCCATGTTCAAAATGAAACAGAGTTGAGAGCCTGAACACACAGCACTGTTATTCAGAAGTAGCTTTCGAGCAGAGAGTTTCAACGGGAAGGTGCTGTTTGGTTGGACACAAATCAGCAAACGTTTAGCTGAAGCGTGAATAATTCAAGCGTGCATGAAGAGCTTTCTGAAGCGAAAAAAACTGCAAGAATAAAAAATCTTCAAACATTTGCATCAGCCTTAGAGGACAATACAAGCAGCAGGATTTGAAACAGATTTACAGATGCACTCTCTTTAGGCAGGGAGAATGCTCATTAAATGCAAGATGCTTCTGTGGCTCGTGGGCTTGCACGGAGGTAGAGGTTTGCAAGACTGACGTATCAGATAAAGTCAGAGTGGTTACCACACCGACGGTGTAGCAGCTGCATAATAAATGATGGAGAGAATCATGTTAGGCATGCCCACCTAACCTAACTTGAATCATGCGAAAGGGGAGCTGCTGGAATTCAAATAGACTTTCTGGTTCCCAGCAGTCGGCAGTAATAGAATGCTTTCAGGAAGATGACAGATGCAGGGGAAAGATGCTGTTTTGCACTATCTTGATTTGTTACGGCAGCCAACTTATTGGCATGATGGAGTGACAAGAAAAGCAGCTGGCATGGAAGGTAGGATTATCAAAGCTATTGCATCATTATGAATGTAATTAGAAACTGACCATGACAAAGCATATGCTAGAATGAGCTGTCGCCGATGGCAGAGGATTTGTTGCTGAGGTCTTGAAACTCTGAAAACAAAATTCCTCGTGCAAAATGGATTTTGCAGTTTCATTTATGCTTGTGTTACTCTTTCTTTCCTGCTCGCCTCCAAGCTCGGGGAATTGCTTGCTTGAAAGAGAGTGCTCTGTTAGGATGAGACTGAAGAATAAAGTATTTTCTAAGTCTGTGAAGCCTCAGGTAGATAGAAACAAACAAATGTGAAACAAGACTGGGAAAAGCTCCCTCTGATTCACTAGCCAGCTCTGATTGATATATTGGCATACTGAGGAATTCCAAGGAAATGAAGATGCATGTACTGAATGCTCTGGTATAATGAGAAGATATTATTGCATGTCTCTGCTTTACAGTTAGTTTTTACGATAGGTTTTATTCCCCATCAGTTTTTAGCTCTTGACATTTATCCGGTTGTTCAGCATTATATAAAGAAAATACATCAATATCTCCTGCAGGGTTTCTCAACAACTTCAGCATCTGTTTCAGCTATTGAACTGTATTCACGTTTTGCCAACTTGATGCCTACCCAGCTGGTCTATCATTTCTCGCTTGATTACTGTTCTTAATTTCTCTGTATCAACTTGCTTCAGACAGGATTTTGAAAGCTGTTAATGAGAAATGACAGTAACTGCTTAACTGTTGAGAACTTGAGTGTTCTTATCTTTTTGAAACATTAGAGAGCATTTCTGTGTACATTTTATTAAATTCATGTTCTGTGTTGCACTGTGAGGGTTCATATAATAATTGAATGTAGCTGGGAATGCTTTAGATGGGTCACAAGCATAACTTTTAACTAACTATTTTGAGAGGGTTTGAGAAAATTTACAGGTGTTTGCTTTGGTGTAGGTATTGTCTTACTACATGTTCCTTCCTCCTGTCCACCTCTTACCCCACAACATATATCCTCCCTCTCTGTCACGGTGAACAGTCATTAAGCGTACACTGTACATATTGAAATATATTTTATCACCACTAGGGTGAAACGGCTAAGCAGCTCCGAACAGGTGATATGAACAGGTTTAACACAGACATCAGCTTTATCAGAGTGGATCGCCCTCGATGTAAGAAGTAAAAGTAGTGCTCTGTAAATGTAAGGCATTCTCTTTCTTCCTATTCAAAGGCTCAACAACAACTCAAACGCTGCTTGATAGCTTACAGGCTGTGATTATGTTAAATTGCTTGGATTGATTTGCTTTACGAAATGCTTTCTTCTATGTAAACTCCATTCTTCATTAGATATATCGTTTTTTCCAAGGTGATAATCAAGTAATCTCTTGTCAAACTGGATGTTCACTTTTCTGACTTTATCTTAAATTACGTTGTTGGCTGTGCTCTGTGTTGTCTTGTCAACAGGGATCAGGCTATTAACCACTAAATGTTGCTGAGTAAAGCTGTAACAGTTTTAGAAAGATAGATGTTTCTAGATACACAGCAGTGAACCAGCCTTAGAAAGTTTGAATGTAACGATAAGTAAAACTAATAGCTAGTGTTACTTAGCTTGAGCATTTTCCTGTTTTGATGATCTACAAGAGGCATTTTAAATGATTTTGTAACTGCCGGGAGGGGAGATGTACTCATTAACGGGGAGGATCACTGTGGGGTATGAATAACCAAAAATAGTTCTGTGGTTTTGATGACAATAAAATAAAATGTTATTCTGTTTCATAGAAGTCCAATTAAATTTAACAATAATTTGTCATTGTTGATCACGGTGAAACAGTGAGAGAGTAACCCCTATAAACAGCTTAAGTGCCATTCTCCTTTTCAGGGTAGCAGTAAAACTGTTTTATATTGCATGTATTATGTTTATACTCCTGAAGCTGCTTAATCTCTTCATGTCTCCAGAGTGCTGCCTGGCAATCATCATGCAATAGTTACTTAAAATGGTCTTTTCCCTGTGATGCCCGTAATTGTAACTTCATGCTGTCTGTGGCCATCGCCCAGCTGACAAGTGATTTTATAGTTTGTTTCTGTTTTCTCTCTAGCATTTGGTTTTAGCTTTCTCTTTCACTGATGAATTAATAGGACACTAGGTGGAGCCAGCTGTTGATTATAAATAGAGCTACAGTAATACAGGCCCGTCTAATGAGCAAGCCCCTGTGTATAATGCTTATTATTAAAAATAACAATTTAAAGTGTTAAGAATTGAGTTGAAAATTAGTCGTGAAATTCTATATCTGATGAGATTAGAGGAAACCATATATTCCTTTTCCTTTCGTTTTATTATCTTAGAAGCTTGTAATCAAACATGAAAAGTAATTATAAGGAAAGAGCATCTACATTCAATAAAGAGGGCTGGGAAGCAAATGAACAGAAATAGAAAAAGAAGAGAGAAGCAGCAACAAGAACTAGCAGATGTTTCTACTATAGATACATGCAGATATCCAGTTGTGTATCTGTACATCCTTTGCCTGATGCACACAGATTTTCTCTCATCCTTACATTTAAATCTTCCTTCCGTTCTGTCTTCCTGTAGTAATTTATAGAGCTGACATCTTTCACTTTATATTTAGATATAGGATCCATGTTTTCAAATCTCTTATTGGGAGGGTGTTCTAAAAGGTGTGCAAGGGCACAGAGGGTTGTCACTCACATGTTGGCCAGACATAATAAAGAAAACTGTGGAAGGTTATTTACTGGCTGAGGTGGAATCTGGTTGTATGTGCTCCTTCACATGATTCTGGTTATTAATCCTAGTCAAGGGTAAGGAATCTGTAGTCCTAGGCAGTGTGACAACACACGAAAAATACACTCACTTCCACACAGATTTATAGATATGTACCTCAGGTGTGGTTCATACATTAATTCTGCAAAGAAGAGATAGAAATCAGGGTGTATGTTGATAGTTGGTTACATGAACTGGAGGAAAAAACAGGAAATAAGAAGTGTGAGATGACAGGCAAAAACAGAGATTAAGGATATGGGCTGGAGCAGTCTGGCGGAACAATGATAATTCCCATCAACCTCTGTTAAGTGAAGCACTTGCAAGTTCAGTCAATGTCTTGTTCTTACAGGAGTAAAAGGGAATTAGGGTAGGGAGAGGCTCAAGTTAGTGAGGAAAACTTGTGGAGGAGGGAAATGACAGCCGCCTGACACTCCAGGAGTAACAAAGTTTAGAAGACTGGAGATTGACCTTTTTGAATGTTATTCATAGAAACTTATAATTTTAGTACTGACATGAGGGTTAGAATAGTCGTGTTCATACAAAATCAAGTTGTGCATGGACCTAGTGCTTTTTGGAGGAGCCTTGCAAGAAGCAGTGCTGCATTGTCAACCTTGAGAGACCTTTTTGGTTATGAGCTGTGCAGTTTGTGCTCAACAGCAGAAGCATGGGAGGAGATCAGCTGTGGTGGAGATAAAGTTTGTTAGTTTTGCAAATCATTCAATGTTTTGTTTTGTCTAGGCTGTGATTAATTTTTTTAAAAGTTTATTTTAATGGATAGTCTTAACCAGAAACAAGGCCTTTGAAATGTGTTATGGTGTCAGTACTTCCGTATCTGCTTCTGTACATGTTCTGTCCGCCAGCACCCCAGGACTAGCTTTGAATGAGCTCATCCTGACATGTCCTGACTTTTCTTTCTGACAAGAGGAAGATGTGTGTAGTGTGGCAGCTCTTGACTTTCTGCTGCTGGTCACCTGCTGCTTCACTCAGCTCGTGGTTCTTCCTGAAGAAGGTTGAAATTTTAGCTGAGAAATACCCTCAGTGTGGGGAAATGTCTGTCCATCTTGGGCAAGGGTCATGAGAAGCTAAGCTAGAAGAAAAAGATGTACTCCTTCTCTCTATCAGTCAAATCCACCCTTTTAAAAATCCACTAGAATGAGGAAGAGGGCAGGAGGAGGTGAAATAAAACATAAGGTGAGGAATGAAGAGGCTTTGGGTTTTCCATGAGACAGTCATTTGATGAATGAATCGCATTGCAAGAAAAGCATAAGGAAAGGCACATATGGAAGCCAAATTGTCCAAGGGATATTCCTGAGCATCTCGTTATGTACTGCCAGAAAGCATTATACAAAGACATATTACATCAAAGGAAAATGTATTAATAAATTAAGTATATTAGCAAAGAAGGAAATATTTTTGTCCTTCAAAACCCAGAGTTCACACTTGGTAGGTTTTTAATTTAGTTATTCACACGGTGTAACAGAATTAAAATTGCTAAGAATTTGCGGAGGGACATATTTGATAATAAATGCTAAAGGGTATCCTTTCTCTCCACCCCTATAGAGCTTGGGGCTTTTTTGGGTTGGTTTGTTGTTTTTTGGGTTTTTTTCTTCATAGAATATTAAACGTCATATCCCTGAAATCATATATTTTAACCTATCCCTCTACTCTGCGCTTGTGAGATCCCACCTGGAGTACTGAGTCCATGTCTGGGTCCCCCAACACAAAAAAGACATGGACCTCCTGGAGCGGGTCCAGAGGTGGGCCATGAAGATGATCAGAAGGTTGGAGCACCTCTCCTGCGAGGACAGGCTGAGAGGGTTGGGGTTGTTCAGCCTGGAGAAGAGAAAGCTCTGGGGAGGCCACATAGAAACCTTCCAGTACCTAAAGGGGATTTAAAAGAAAGCTGAGGAGGGACTTTTTACAAGGCTATGTAAGTGATTGGTCAAGGGGGAATGGTTTTAACTGAAGGAGGAAAAGTTTAGATTAAAAAAGCAAGTTTTTTTACAGTGAGAGGGGTAAAACATGGGAACAAGTTTTCCAGAAAGGTTGCAGAGACCACCTTTCCAAGTTTCCTTGGAAACATTCCAGTTGGATGGGGCTCTGACCAACTCGATCTGGTTGAAGATGTTGCATGGAGGTTGCAATAGATGACCTTTAAAAAGTCTCTTACAATTCGAACTATTCTATGCTTTCTTAAACTACAAGGTACAAGTGGTCTTGCATCTTTCCCGCTCTGTCCCACTAGCTCCAAAATGTCCATGAGATTCACTGCAGAACTGAGGATATGAACACAGGAGTTGTTCCTTGCAGAAATGTCCTGGACATGACAGACCCAGTGATGCAGTCATGAAAGAGGGAGAGCTGAAGTGGTAATGTGAAAGAAGAGAAATCAGGCCTCTACCAGAAATGGAAGAGTGGAAGTAATAATAGTTTTGCTTGCATCTTTCTAAATTTTTCTTTATGGTCTGAGCATCTGTGCATCAGAATAAGGATGCAAGATGCACCTGTTTATAAAAATCAGGAGCTTCTGGCTGCACTGCAGTTTCTTTGGCTTTTGTTATCTTTAGAATAGATCTTAGTCTTAAAAAAAGAAAATCAGAAAAGTAAATCAAGATCAGTCACACGTTTTTTTTCATTAGTATCCTCAAGTTACCCAGCTCAGTGTTTTACATTACGATGCTGTTCTTTACAAGGTGTTTCTTTCATTTACATTTCCCTAAAGATCCTGCACATTGCCCAGCCAGCTCTCTGACTTGCTTGATGATACAGAAGCTCAGGATACTGAAATGGTCAAGGACATATGGTTGGTTTTGACCAATGCTGGCAAGACTCATCTTTTTTTCTTTCTTTTTTTTTTTCTTCTCCTCCATTCACTCCTGCCCAAGACTTGCCAGAACTGGGAAAGCCAAAGATCAGAAAAAGTTACAGAAAAATTTGAACAAAAATTAAGCTACTTGAAACTTGTGTTTTCTTAATCTCTATCTAGTCTCACCTTCACCTCTTTTTGTGTCCTTCTGATGATTAGAAATAAAGAGCGCGAGGAATTTCTTCACGGAATCAATTTTTTTTAGCATTCACTTCTGATCACTTATATTGGTCTGTTTCCCTGAAACTTAAAAGCCACACTGAATAAAACTACCACATGCTGCTTTCTGTAGACTTTCTTTTTATGAGCAGCTAGTTATTTTTTGACAGCCATTCTGCAGGTCACACTTGCTTTTGCAAAAAATAAAGCACAGATACGGGGAAGAAGTTTGTCATTTTATCTTTTTTTTGTAACAAAAATCATTTCAATATTCCCACACTATGCTCATATTTAACACATCTTTATTTCCTCTTACTAAAAAATATCATTTATAATGGGAATTCCTCTGTAATTTGATATTAATGGTCCCAAATGGTATTTAACAAATATGCCTAGGTACAAAGACCACTTTTTCAAAGGGCAAGCTGAAATTTCACCAATTTATTTAAATTAAAGGTTTTGACAAAAAAACCCCAAAAAAACAACCAAACAAAAAAAACCTTTGCAGTCTGATGCTGGTTTTCATTCACTGTTGGGAAGGACTGGCAAACAGTGAAATATGCAACCTGTTGTCTTCAGTAATTATTGCAGGCCCTGAATTGTGACTGAATCAGGTTTGATAACAAGGCAGAAAAGAAAAGGTTTTAAACAACTTCATGTACATGGAAAATGTTATATTTATGTTCTTTTGAGTCATAATGCAAAGAATTTTTTAAACTTGATGCTGTGATGAACTAGTTTTGGCACCATTGAAATATTCAGTGACTGAAGATTGAAGTTAAGGTTGTTAACAACTTTAAGATGTTTATGGTTTAGTGTCTGTGATGACTCTCAACCTAATAGTAAAATTACTGACTTCTCATTTCTTAGTGGCCTTGTTTTGGACAACTGAATGGCACAAAGGATTTTTATCTTATGTACAAATTTGGTACTTAGCAAAACATTTCAAAAATAGTGAAATAAATTGCCAGCCAGTGTGATTAAATCTTTGTATGCATATGTCTCTTCAGATATTTTTGTAGAAGCCAGGAACAAAAAGTATGGCCCAGATGTTGATAAATCCCAGTAGTTAATTATATTTATTCCCAGGGGGTGTTATTTTTCAAAACTTCATAAATAATGAGGATTAGGTAAGCCATCAGTTATGATGCTACCTGAACCAAGAACAAACAAATCCTAAGAGAGAGAGGGTTTTGAGGAGACTCAGGCTACTAATTTAAGGATGTAATGAGGAAGCAAAAATTGAAAATTCTTGACATACTCTGGCTCCATATACCAAGTAAAACCAGCATCATCATATGCCCTCAGAATGCAAAAAGTCAGATAAGGTTTGCTTCCTTCAGAGAATCTATTCTTTAATTCTTGTTGAGTTCCTTTAGCAAGCTAAAAATGCTTTTAGTAGTAGTACCTCATTGTCTGTCATAATACCTAATCCCACACTTTTCTTACAGGCACAGTTTGTTGAACTACGTGGGCCTAAATGTGACTTAGAATCATCAGCCTTAGACAAAGTGCTAGTGCAGATGATAAGGGCCCCATAACAGTAGGGAAGTGGTAAACTGCTGAAGAGAACCAATTAGGGTTATTCCTCCGGCAACAAGCAGATGAATTTTTCCTTAATGAGTCCTTAGTGAAAATGGTATTTACTGTGATATTCTGCATGACCTGGCTGACCCATCAAATAAGAAGCAGCTCAAGCAGCTCTATTGGGCTACATGTAGCACATAATTTCATAAATCTGACTAAGCCTAGGGAGCAGCATATTTATTAATTTATTATTATTTAATGTGAATGCTTTATTATCTATTTTGTGACATCACTGTATGTGGCATGTGAGAAATCGTACAGAAAAGTGACTTTGCTCTAGGGAACAATATGTGATTAATGTGAAGGGTCTGCTTTTTATCCTGAAAACCAGGCACAGAATGATGACTGCAAACCTTGACTGGCTGTGAAGCTGTAAATACCTAAGCAGAAAGGGGATTGCATTTTATGGCATTCTTGGTACTCACAGTTTGAGGATTTTACACTGAATGAAAATTGTGTTGTGCAGAGACGAGCCACCCATTGATGATTCTGAGATGCCATGGAAACAGCAGTACCCTTATTAGGCATTGCAGTTTGTGTGTGAGCCAGAGATAGGTATGTCACTGGGAATCCTCCACAGCCCGTACTTCAATAGAAACACTTAAATTGACAGAGATGGAGAAGAAACATCTGCATTGAAAGAGAAAAAATGAGGCAGTCAATTACATGAGGGAAAGGCGGTAGTGTCAATTCAGAGGACTAACTTATTCTGCTGTTGCTTCATGCAACTTGTTGGTGTCTGCCAGGCCAGGAGATGAGTTTTTACCTGAGTGAACAGCCATCTCAGAAAAGCAGTATTATAATTCAGGAGAGAAAACACAAGGTATTTGGTTTGTATTGCAGCATAGTTTTCTGGTTTAACACCTTGCCCCCGAAGTTTTAGAAATACGAGAAAGTACAAAGAAACTACTGAGAGGTGTATCAGTGCTGAAATCGTGATTTTTATTTTGTTCTCTGGGATTTTATTAGGTCCCAGCTCTCTCAAATTAGTGTACTGATAGTGCTGGACAGAGCTGCATTGACAAGACTGGAAAAGCAATGCTTTTTGCCCCCAGCATAGGTATGGGACTGGGAAGGATTGGCCTCACCCACATCAGCACTCCCCTGAATGGAGATGTGGAGGGTCTGCAGTGCACAGAGGTTTTGGGTGTGGTGATGCCTGTTTCCTAAGTGACTGTATTTGGTGTAGGTGGCAAGGTTGATGGCACCAGGGGAAGGGGCTGCAGGGGTGGCCTCCATGAGAAAAGGCCAGGAGCTGTCCTCTGCCTGATGAAGCTGGTCCCAGCCAGCTCCAGTGGATCCACTCCAGGGCACAGCTGACCCCACAGCTAAGTTAGTGGTGCCTCAGGACAAGCCTGTTTAAGAAAGGGGAAAGCACTGCCCCATGGCAGCTGAGGGGAAAACAGTGTGAAACAGCAGGGAGAAGACCAGGGTACTGGAAAAGAGATTCCTCTGCAGCTCTTGGAGAAGATCATGCTGGAGCAAATATCCACAAGGCAGTCTGTGGCAGACACCATGTCAGAGCAGGTGGATCGGCCCTAAAGGAAGCTGCATCCTGTGAAGAGCCCACAGAGGAGGGGTAGTTCCTGAAGGGCTGCAGCCTGAGGGAGGATCCAAGTTGGCTCAGGCAAAGAGTGTGAAGAGGATGGAGCAGAAGAGAGGAGCTGTTACAGACTGAGCACAGTCCCCATTGCCCATCACCCTGTGTCCCACAGAGTCTGAGTGGTGGGGAAGGAGTTGGGAGTTAAGTAGGGCCCGGGGAAAGAAAGGACATGGGAGGCAAGTGTTTCAATAATTTTGTCTTTGCTTTTTCCTATCCCATTCTACATTAACTGGCAATAATTTATATTATTTTCCCCCCAGCTGAGTCTGTTTTACCCAGGACAGTAACTGGTAAGTTACTCTCTGTGTGTTGACCCAAGATTTTGCATTCAGTTTTCTGCCTCTGTCCTGTTGAGCCTGGGTGGGTTTCTGGCTGCTCACTGAGGTCAATCCACCACAGTGAAGTTAAACAGAGTTATTCTACCTGAGCTTTCCAAATTGACAGGATATAATGACTCAAGCTTGGTCATTTTTAGGGTTAATTGATATTAGAATGTGTGGGTGTGGACCACAGCTGATACTTGGTAAAACAAGAGAATTTGTAAAATTAAACCTCTCTCCATTTGAAGCAGTCATCCCAGAGGTATTTATCCAGAACTTGCCCTGAAAAGACAGATGAAAATACATCGTGCAAAGGGCATTATTACTGTTTTACAGCTGCTGAAGGTTGTGTACACCTGAGCTAAGGTTAGGGGCATGAGGAATTGTATTTGAGGAACATGCCTTGCATTACTAATGGTTTTGTGTGCTAGAGAGGGCACGTATCAAAAATTTTCCTTGGCTGTACTCATAACATATTATCAAATCTTGAGTTTAACCAATTCTAAGGATGTTTCTTCACTTTTAACTGCTTAAAACTGAAAGAGATATGTTGCTGTGGCTGCGACAGGCTATTAAATCAAAAGGGTAAAAAAAAAAGAGAAAAAAGCTTTATTAAAAAAAGATGGACCATAAAAATAATCGCAAAAAAGTGGTTTTGTCCTTAAAAAAGGTGCTGCTCAAATGGGTGTCTGTGGCATTTCACAACACACTGGTTGTACTGATAATATCTCTTGTTCCTAGCAGAGTTAGGGAAAAAAAAAAAAGCTATTACCAACATTTGAGTTGTTTCATCATTCTGAGATAATCAGTGAAGGAAAAACACATTGTGTCTTCAAGTTGAGAGGGTGTCAAGAAATGTCATATGGGGCTGCTGTCAGATGGGGGGAAAAGCAGGATGTCATTTGCAGGATGATGGAAACTGTCTGCTGTAAGAGGTTGTATTCTGGAGGTTGGGCTCCTTTTCCACCACTGCT
The DNA here is from genome assembly GCA_013398055.1 of Ifrita kowaldi. Classification (NCBI taxonomy): domain Eukaryota; kingdom Metazoa; phylum Chordata; class Aves; order Passeriformes; family Cinclosomatidae; genus Ifrita; species Ifrita kowaldi. The sequence goes on along the minus strand of VZRS01000902.1, from coordinate 968,242 downwards.
AATGTGATCCAAGTTTGAACCAATGCAGTTGTTTAATAAAAGCATTGTCTGTAAAAGGAAGGTTGTAATCTTGAAGAGTGAATGGAGGTGGGATGGACTCTGTCCAGAGGTGTTCAGGAGCCACTTTGGAGCACCCAGCTGAAATCTTGTGTTGCTGATATCTCAAGACAAACTTGTTTAAGCTTAAACACCAAACAAAAAAAAACTCAAAAAAGATAAAATATATACGGGGAACACTGCCTTGGGACCATCTTACCTTATTCATTACTGATTTCAACTCTGTAACTTAGAACAAAAAGATTTGTTTCCCACTGTTGACCCTCTGAGCTTCAGACATTGACAGTCTGATAGCCCCAGGCCCTTTGCTGCATGGAAAACCGCAGGAGTTTGTCTTCCAAGATTTCACTAAAAAATGGGAAAAAGCTTATTTTAATTATTGAGGGTGCAGATCTTTGAAGGGAAGCCTAAATCAACACAAAGGGAATGTAAAAGACTTGGGAAATTTAAGGAGCAACACTTTTTTTGTTGGGGACAAGACAGTTTTTGCTATTTATTTGTATTTATCTGTTGTCTTTGGATTGTACAGCAGGTCAGTAGTGGCTTTGGCACACTTGTCAAAATTTGTGAGGTGGATGTTATTTCTGGCTTCTTTATGGGTAAATTAGAGAACAGGCTTAAACACCCAGGTGAATGTTAGGGTTCAGTGGAGACCCCCATGGAAATCTGGCTTTTCCTGGATATCTCTCCTACCTTCAGTGAAACGGACTTGGGGAGGAGGTAGCAAACTGATTAGAAAGGGTCGGGTTCATGTCTTCATCTTTTCCTGCTGGAGGTCAGTCAAAGTGTATTTATGGAAGCCTGGCAGTACTTTCTCTCCTTGTAACCAAAGAAATGAAATTACCCCAACACATTACTGGAATAAAATGTTAATCTTCATTGCAGATGCATTTTTAGATTAGATCTGTGATGTTTCTTTGTACACTCTGGCATGTTGCTTTGCACCTGTAAGTAATTTGTCTTGGTGGGAGTGCTTGCAAGTGGTCTGGAATGGTCCAATTCCTTGTGGTAATTAATGAGGTCCATTGCTCAAGAATGATGTGAGAGATATGTGGTGAGTTTCTACAGAACTTGAAATTGAGCAAGCGAAAGCTCATCTATACATGAAGCAGGATTAATTTCATTAATTATATTATTGTAGTGTCCTAAATTTTGGCTTGTTCTTTCAGGTTTTTTGATACTATATTGTCTACCAGGTTGCAATATTGAATATTTTGATTGCTAATATTAATACTACTACTACTATTTCAGGAATATATTAGGGTTTTAAGGATCTTCTTTATTAAGCCACAATAGATTTGAAGCAGTGATGGTTTTTTTTTTCCTGGCAGGAGAAGTAAGGGTGTGGTAGACACACCTAAAATGAAACAGCTTTAATTTCTTTCTGTAACCACTGGTTGAAGAATGAGTCCCTTAAGAGTTCAGAAGGAGAGAAAAGTTACTTGGTTCTAAAGAACACATTTTTGTGTATATTTAGAAAAGGTTTGTTTTTCTCCATGCATTTCAAGTGACTCGCAGCATGGTTCTCTCATGGTGCATGCATTCAGCTCAGAGGAAAAAAAAAAGACGATTTGAACCCTCAAATCTTTGCTCCTTTGTAATCCTATCTACAGTCATTTAAGATCAAGTCTGAAGTTTAATATTAAAGTAAATGTTGTTAACCCTGGAAAGTAAACAGCGTGAGAGTGATTGAGCTTTTTCCCCTCAGGAGAGTGGATAGGCGGAGAGCGAAAAACCTTGAATAAAATAATTAAGAGAATTAATTGTTTCCCTTTTACCTACTCAAGTATTTTATTCTGTGTTTCTGAACACTGAACATTACATGTCCTCCGGGGGAAAAGTCCTTGTAATTCAGACTTTATAGTGTTGAGAAAAGCAGCATTACATGTAGGGAGCTGGACTGAGAAAGAATACGGACAGAAAACCGTTTCCAGGCAGGGAGACGCTGCACCACCCTGCAGCACGTGCATGTGATTGCTGGCAATGTCACAGCACCATATGAAGCTGCCTTGCATCTCATGCTTAGTGTCTGAAGGTCCCCAGGTACATCACTGGGAATCTGCTCTCTGTTCTGGTCTGTTTGGAAACACAGGAAAGATTGGGCATTGCAGGGGAAGAGCCCCTGTCCAAAGTTTCATCCCAAGCTTAGCTATAACCTCACTTAGTGTTAGAACTACTAAGTTCACTTCCTACATCTTCTGTCTCGAAGATTTTTAGACATTAGTGGTGGAATACCTAGACTTTTCCCTGTGAACTAATGTTATATTGATTATTACAGGCCAAGCATGTTTCTTCCTTTATCAGTTCTCCAAAAATGCAAAAACATATCCAGGGAACCTGAAAAGCTGTTTCTGCAGAAAGGAGAACGTTCTTAACCTTACGAACGCTTTCTTTCTAGAGCTTGTTTAACATACTTATTTAATTGTCCCATATTCTTTATAAAATATAGGTATAATTATCTTATGTTTTCATTTTGTGAATCAATCCTTAACATTTTTAAAGTGATGTGTTGTTTTCTGGTGTTTCATGTTGTTTTAATTCACTTCTTATTTTTACGTTTTAATATTTGCTACATCTTCCATGCACTTCAACTCCTTTTTTAACATGTTTTATATGCTGTATTTTATGATGACTGTAGGTGATATTCAAGATTGAAGGTACCAGTAGTTAATACTTATGTTAAATTTAATGCATATCGTTCTCCAGAGATATAAAAGAAATTGTTTGACTGTTGAAGCTCTCAGATAAAAGCTAAAGTGACATACCTATTTCGTGCATCACATCAACCTGTTTTGCATGCCACTGTCATCCTACCTGAAGCTGTGCAAGATTAGATTGAAACCATGCAAAGCAAACGGGACAGGTATGTTGCTGTCACTTTGAACTGTGTGTACCACATTGACTTTTCTGTCAGATATGCTTAAACTGAAAAATAAGCAGTGCTTGTGGTCTTGGTCACCTCCCAGCCACACTCGATAGCTGTGGTAGCATTTACTGCTCTGTAAAATTGACCAGTCTCCACAGCCTACCCACCTTGTTATTAATATAATTGTGGAAGTTAGTCATTCCTTAGCTCTTGGATTGAATTCAAATTTGTATAATTTCTATTACATATTGAACCACCTTCTCCTACTCATCAGCCCTCACTATTGTTGTTGATGGCCTGGCTAGAATTACCCCTCTAAGAGGACTCTGTCCAGCAAAGACAGCTCTAACTGAACACATTCTTTGGCCCTTCACTAACACGTGGCTTTGTTTTGAGCTGCCCTGCATGTTGTCACACACAGATGTAGTTATATAATTCTAAATTGTCGAGTTACCAAGAGCAGTTTTTCAAAAGAGAAAGAAGTTTTCTTTGGATTTAGATTCCCTAAGGCCTTGTTTTTTGGAAGTTTTTTTTCCACATTTGGAGGATATCTTGTCTACTTCTGTGTAGCTATTTTTAGTACAGCTGGGGAATCTGTGGGTCGTTGTGTCATATTCTCTCAGCTTAATCTGCTGTTACTTATGCTAATGAAGCTTGTGGCACTGGGCTTTTGCTTCACTTTGCCATATTGTCACTTCTGCAGCAGAAGCCAAAGGTGACTTTATTCACTTCAACTGTGATGCTTTTTAAGCGTGTTTTGCTTTTCCTGTGATGTAGCCCCAGAACTCTGCAAGTCAGACTGTCTCAATCTCCTCATAAGAGCATGGATTTGCAGCCTCCAATTTATTCTTCCTACTGTCCAGTGAAATACTACAAAGCTTGTCTAAACTTGCTAGAAAAGTAGATTTTTTTTTTTTTATTGACTCACAGAATGCTTTGGATTGGAATGGACCTTAAAGATCATCTAGTTCCAACTGCTCTGCCATGGACAGAGGCATTTTCCACTAGATCAGGTTGCTCAAAGCCCAATACAGGCTGGCCTTAAACACTTCCAGGGATGTAGAGACTTACATGGAGACTTTGGAAGTCTGGAGAAACTGAAATAAGAAAACACTGATAGGTAAATACTTATGTGTATACACATGCATTCCCTCTTCTTATGAGATAATTGTATTTCATATTATGTCAGGATCTTACCTCTGAAGGACTCAAGTGATTTGTAATCATGGGTGTATTCTGTCTGTTTCTTTATCTTCTTGTTTCCCTCTAGAATATTGAGCTAAAGAGGGAGAGGAGCAAGATTTGGAAACTCTGCTTCTTGTGCCTACTCTATATGCCTTTGCTGACCCTGTGAATACAAACCAGCCAGAGCCTTACTAATTTGTTCAGCTTTTGCTTGGGTTGCACTTACACCACAAAGTATAGCTCATCTCTGCTAAGTTTAGGTAAAGTCTATTCTCTTCACCTTCGTTTTTCTAAAGTGATGCAGTGAGAGATGCCAATTTCCTACAAGCTAAATGCAATCAAAACCTAGGGGGTTTGTAGTCGCTTTTGCTCCAACTTTTGCATCCTCTGAACTAAAGGATGTGCTCAACCGTATAAACCAAACCTTTCAGTCTTTTGATAGAGCTCCACACATGGTACTCTGGCTTTTGACAAGGAACTGTTCAAGGTTTTAATCTTGATTGGCCTTTGACAAGTACAGAGAAGCCTTCAGTGTCCCCAGGCAGAGTCATGTTCTTTTCCTGTTTTCTCTCTGTGTCTCTCCGGTTTTTCTGAGCCTTGCATTTTGCGTGGTTGTTGTCATTGAAAGCAGGGACAAAGGTGCTATTTGTCTTCTCCTACTCAAAGCAGGAGGAGAGCAGATGCTCGTAGGAATGGTGCTAATAATCTGCAATAGGAGTGGCAGTATGTCTAGTAGGAAAGATCCCTGGATGACCATGTTTTCCACCGCTTTAGGGCACAACTACAGAGTGCAGTGAGGAGAGTCATGCCAACTCCAAATGAGCCAAATCTGGAACTGCAAACTGTTTAGCTGTGTTGCACAGGAGGATGGTGAAGTTGCCAGGCCTGCAGATTCACAAAACATGCTGCATCCTAAGGATTTGTCATATAATCAGAGGAGATGGGATGTGTGTGGGGAATCCCAAGAAAGTGCTCTGGAAGATTCATCAAAACTTAAGTGTGTGTGCACACCACAAACAGACAGAGATACTGCCATCCAACTATGTTCACAGTACTCTCAAGTCATTTCCTGCCTGGAACACTTTAAATATGGTAGCCTTGTAATGATTTCAATTTAGTTTGAAGCTAAAAAATTAACTAGAAAGCTATCATCCCATGTCTAGTAATAAATCTCCAATGCAATATACTTCTTAATTTCTGCAGTTGCCTTTAAGTTAAAAGTAAATAAAAGCAACTCCCTTTAAACTCAGTTTCCCCTAAAACTGGAGCCGCTTGCAAGTGCAGAAACAGAACAAATGTGTTTATGGCAGTCATGATAATTATGGAACACAAGATTAACCTGGCCAGGAAAGATAAATATCTTGGTATTCACTGCAGTGATAAAATGACTTTGGAATGCAGCCTGACACAGTGGCAGATGAAATTTGATTTTTCTAGCTATACATAGCTCACAACGGGCCTCTGTAATATTTGTTGAGTCTAAATGTCCTGAGAACCTCATGTTGTCTTTTTAGCATGGGTAGTTATTATTTTGCAATGTTTTGTGGGAAAAGCCTATACTTTCAATGCCGAAAATAGGTAAAAATCTTTGAAAGATGCTAGAAAAGAATTGAGCTATTGAACATATTTTCTTTTTTAAGTGTGAATTAGAGGTTTCGGAAAGGACATGTATTCCAGATTTGTCTGTCTAAATAATCAAGTTATATTGGTATTGTGTAACATGCTCGATCTTAGAAGAAAAGTAAGTATAGTTCTTCCAGGAGGGAAGATCAGATTTGTCTAGTTGTGGTTGACTGCCAAAAAAATAGGCTAAATATGTATAATTTGTGATGAAAAATACTGTTATCTTCTCCCTATATTGTGGGTGCAAGTTAGATAGTATGATGGTGGAGAAGTCAGAACAGTTACTTAATATTTTCTGATCTAGGTTTTCTGTGTCACCAAAGTACTATTGAAAAATATCTGCTCTCTGTTAGTTCCCAGTGATGTCCTCTATACATGGAGACAAATTTCACAGTTGCATTTATTCATTTTCTTAAGTAAATAAAAGCCTTTCAACAGTTTCCTCTTGAAGGGAAGTCTTTAGTAATTTCAGTAAGTTCTAGAATATTTGCCTCAAGTCTTCAGTTTCCCGCCACTATTTGCAGGGAGTCCCTGGTGCTGAATTTGTGTTCTGTAATGCACTCTTCTTTTTCCTTCTGATGTGAAGAACATGGATCTGAACTACACGTGCAAGAAGGGGGCTCATGCAGCACTGTGCTCTGCCAGCCTCTTTCTGTGTGAATCAGAGAATTTAAGACCAGGGAGGACCATTAGATCATTCCATCTGACCTCTGTAAAAACCAGATCATTACATTTTGCACAGGTACCCCTTTGTTGATCCTGGTAGCTTCTGTTTGGCTGAAGCGTAGCTCTCAGAAAGACACCCAGGAAGGCAACAACAGCTGCTGTGTGCACTACTGCTCTTGGCAGTGTGGTTGCGCTGGTTAATCACCCTTTCTAAACAAACACGCCTTCCGTAGCTGAAAACTTGCCTCAGTCTTTCAGCTCACTCAGCTAGCACACTTGGCTACCTGTCACTACAAAGCTTCTCATTCTTAATTTCTAGCTTCACTTTGCTTGGCTTCATCCATTCATTGACTTTGTCAATCGATGTGTTGTTTGATGACTGTGATTTCAGCATGCTCTTGGCCAACATTTTTCTGTGATCTCTCCACGAGTACATTTCTCAGATGTCTTCACTTTATAAATGTGAATTTCCCTGGTTCCCATCCCTTTATAGTGGATTACTTTTCCTCCTCTTGCATTCACTGTGTGTTAGCTACACAGTCAGCAGTGCCTTACACCTCCTCTTCAGCTGTGCATACAAACACTTCTAATTATAATAAAATTAAAGACCTCATATTTGAGACATGCTTTTGTAACTGGTACTTGAAAACAATTTTTCATCAAGAAACTGTGACCTGTAACTAAGTGATTGAAATGATTAGAAACAACTCCATTTCATTACTGTTTTTTTCTTTTGAGGAGAGAATGGAAGGGTTTATGATGACAGAAAATCTGAATTATCGTATTTCTTAAAGAATGGTACAATCCCTAAAAGGGCAAAGAGATGTTGTTTTCAGAAAGTTAAGCTTGAGGTATGGGTCTTGGATTAATAGCCCAGTTGTCTTCCTGGCCTCTTCCAGTGTTGATCTGCACATCAGCCCAAGGCTCTCTCCACCTTTTGAGGTGTATCCAAGTCATTATGCTTTTGAACTACATCCATACATGCACAGACAAATCTGAGAAGTCTCTTATATTGGTATTTTTCATCACTCCATTTATTACACAATGCTTTTTTATTTCTTGCTGCTGCAAATCATTATAGAAGAATGGCTTTTTGAAATAGTTTCCTTCAGTGTCGGAAGATGATCTGAAGCTCTGTGTGTACTCACTTACTACTGATGGCCACTGCATCCTGTGCATCTTTCTTTAAGTTCATTGTTTCTCCCACATCCCAATGGTAAGTGAAACATGAGAGGGGTGTGGGTGATCTGTTTTGGTTATAAACTTGGTTTCTGAATCTCTAAGCTTATTTTAGCATCCCAGCATCCATGTTTCAGGTGTTAACAGAGTTTTATTAGTAATTAAAAATATTTTATTATCAATTAAATCCCCTTCTTGTTACTATAATAAACAGCTTTGTTGACTAGTACTTATTCTAATGACTGGGCACCTAATTTAAGAAAGGCTGGCGAATCATTTCACTGATTTCTGGGAGCTTAAGGAGTTAACAGCACTATTGTTTGCTTTCCTTCTCCTAGAATTTGTTTTGGTGCTGGATACTGTCTTAACCAGACTTTGGAGACCAAAGTTTGCTTGCTGCTGCTCAAAGTTCATGTTGATACTTGAATCAGCAAAACTCCTGAGCATATGAAAACTCAGTGTATGCCCTGAGCTTTGAGTTGAGTGCCTACCTTTTTTTTAGAATAAATCCTTGTGCTGAGGCAGTTAGGCTTATGGAGTTTGTAAAACCTACACAGCAAAGGTGTTATTCTTATCTATAAGCTGTACAGTATCCAATTCAGCAATCATTTTTTATTCATGTGCTCAATTATCCAAATAATTTTCATGCCTTTTGTGTTTAGAGGGTCATGATTCAGTATGATTCTTTGATACAATGGTCAAAATGTGCTCAAAAATTATTTAAGCATTCAAGATGCTTGGAGGTGTTAACAGAACCCTTTGTGCATCTTTTACAGTATGTGTGTGGAAGTCCTTCTGTTTTAAAAATACTTTTCCAAATTATGTTTTTGGTAAGGAGGGTGTCACCTCAACAAGGTTTCACCTCTGAAACTCTGGAACAGAGTTGGGCCACATTAACACAGAAACAGCTCACTAAGTTCCTAGAAGTGATTTAAATCTTAGTGCAGGTATTGTGTGATATTGAAGCTGACAGGTTATTGGCTTTTAACAGGATTAATCAAGTGGGGGGTTTCCTGAATTATTTTATTTTTGGAGAAAAGATAGTAATGCTGTCATGCAGCAGCCTTTGTTAGAAGGTCAGAAACTTCTCTGGACATAAGCCTCTGCTGCTGAAGACACTGCTGAAGACAAATACTGTTTGTATTTGTTTCTCCCAAATACTGGGAGAAACTTAGAAAAAAACCCTATTAATATGCCATTAAGCTTCTCACTTCCCCATAGGTTTTTGAGGCCCCTGTTGAGCTTCAGCATGGTTATTACCAAAAACCTCTGCCTCTTGCTGTGTTGTCTTTTGCAGACAGTTACGAGCTCCCTTTGTCAGTACTCTGAATGCAGATTTGTTTACTCTGACCTAGCTCCAGATGCACTAAAACCTGTGTAAATAGATCTTACTAGGCTTAGTACCATGGCTTTAACACCTTTTTTTCTTTTAACTGGCTTCGTAGTTTAGTGGCTCAGATACTCACCGGACCCATACAAGCTGTGTTTGGTTGAGGGCATTGGCAGAACAAGTTTATATGTGCCTAGAGAGCAGGCAGGGGGTTGTGTCTGCCTTGGAAGACCTTGCTGATACCCCTCAAGAAAGTGAATTTCCTTGAGCTCTGCCTGTCAGCACTAAGGAAAAAGTAATTCAAAAGCAGGCCTACTGAGTGCAAAGGCCAGTGGAGTTCATTCCTGAAAATTAGTTCTTGTTGGAGAAGAGAACTGGAAATTTCTCCTAATGATAAGTGAGTTAAAAAGGGAAAATGGGACAAAGAAGACAGAAGATGGAGAGGTGTGGGCTGGTGGAGAAAAGCTAAAAGTACAGCAAAGAAAAGGTGAGAGTGACAGAGAGATGGACAAGGGTTATCTTTTGAGTCACAGGCATAACATGCTTCTGGAAGATCTGCATCTGGGGATATTGAGATCCATGCAGAAGCCTACACCTTGGTAAAATCTGTGAATTTCAAGCTTGAAAGGCAGAGAGAAAAGTGTCATATTTCAGATTGCCTCAAAGTCCCAGCTGAGCAAAACTATTTAGTGACTATTTCAGGTAATAGGAGTGTCTCAAAAGATTTCCACCTACAAAATGCCACCAAATGGAGAGTTTCTCTTTAATAACTCATCTTCCTTTAACTGCAGCTGCTCCAGGGGCCAGATATAGAATGACTACATTATAAATATCAGGTTTCCAGGGTAGACCTACGGTAAGCTGAAATGTCAGTTTGCCTAGTGCAAACAGTTGACGTATGTTGAGCAGAATGGGGAGTAATGAGGTTGGAGACTCTCTCTTTGCTCCTGGTCATCTCTCTGTAGAATATTTTTCTGAGTACACGCTTGACAGAGACTAGATGGCTGGTACCATTTCATCTCCTCTGTTCAGAAAACATTCGCCAACTTAATGTGCAGGGAGCTGAACTGCTAATGCTCTGTATGAACCTGCTCATGGCTGGACTGTCAGGATGATTCTGCTGTGGCTTTAATGAACTAGCTGTGAGACCAATTACACCCTGTAAAAGAGAGAATGGTTAATTAAACTACTGCAGTTGGTCAAACCTGAAGGGTACTGAAATACTAGGTGTGTATCTGGAAGCGAAGGGAGGTTGAAACACACAAGAGTTTTTTCTCTTCCTAGATACTTTACTTTAATATGTCCAGATGAGATGAGAAACTGAATAAATTCAAGAACATTTCCTTTTTAAGAGATAGGGAGTTTACTTAATGATTCCAAACCTGCCCCTTTCATTCCTGTTTCTAATGCACCATCACTTTCACCTTTCTCACATCAAAGAAGAGATGAAAATGGCCCCCTGCAGAGATTGTGAACGCTGCTCTAATAGTGCTAGCAGTGAGAGGTTGATTTTCAGTTTAATACTTGCCCTGTAAGCACCGACTGCCTGATTTCTGCCCTTTCCCACCATCTTCTCTCTCTGGGGTGTGGGTGACTTTGGCAGTGCTGCAGCCCTACGTTTTCCTGGCATGTTTGGCTACTGCACACGCTGCGGTGGCTGGATGCCGAGGGGAGAGAGTGGGGGCTGCACTACCTCATTTTGGCTGGTTGGTATTTTGGTGTCCCAGCTGAGCTGTGCCTGTGAGGGAGGACTCATGCTAACGTCTTGTCTCATGGGAGTATTGAGATTCTCTCTGGTCATGAGTTCCTCTCAGCCTGGTGGCCTGGTGTCACAGGAGCTCATCACCTCTGTGAAAAAAGGGCTGGGCTCTAGAGGCATCCTCCTGCCGTGGAGCTCAGAGCATCCCTGCCCAGCTGGAAGGAGTGGGAGCGCTGCCACAGGAGCACAGAACAGGCAGAGGTGTGCTAACCCCAGAGGGAGAGACAGATCCCACCTGGCTCCGGGTACTTCCATTGGGACAGTGGTCAGGAGCAAGAGGTGCCATGGGACCACCTCTGGGAGCTCTCTCCCTTTGTCCTGGGAGCAGTAGCAGGAGCACTGCCACTGCCTGACAGAAAACTGCCTGCATGGGTCAGGCCAAATGGCTGTGCTAGAGAAGTTTCTGCTTAGCTTCTAAACTCTGGTGAAATCATCCACTGTGTGATTTTGTGTCTCTCAAAACATCAGGACTGCGTAAGAGGGGGAAAAATGAGAGACAGAGGGAAAGCAGAAGATATGGCTGGAAGAATGGCAGCCAGGGAAAAATGGGTCTGTGTGTTCACATGCACTGTGCCTGTGTGAGGAAAACAAAATGTTTCAGTCTGTAACTACAGATGAAGCATTTAAAGGGCATATCATTTAATGCCTCTGTTTTCAAAGAACTACTTGGAAGCTCATGAGCAGAGAGGTAAGTATTTAACTGTAGGTTGAAAGTTATTCTAGGCATGGTGAGTACCCCTAAAAACAAACAAACAAAAAAGCCCCACCACAGAACAAAACCAAACACTAAATCTAGTAACAGCTGGTTGTTTTCCAAGCACAGTCTTTCAATAGCTGCTTGAGACAAGAAGGAAAAAAAACAGTCTCAAAACAACCACTTAAAACTATTGCATGTAACAGCTACGTTTTACCAGCTAGGGTTGGTAGTTCTCTCTTTTCATTAGTATAAATGCCCCTCCCCTGCAACAGGGAATGAGTGATAATTGATTTTGATACAAGCTAGCATTTGTGTTATTTAGCATGTAAGTGGATGCTGCTTCCAAAAAACCACCATAGAAACAGGTTTCGGTTTTCTTTTTTCAGATGAGAAACTATTTAATTATCTTTTTGCATATTGTATATTTGAGGAAATTGAAATGTTCAGTCAAAAATGAATAAAAGAATAAAATCTGGTAAGAAATGTTGTTTAATAGGCTATTATGTGTCTTCATAGCATTATCATTTCTTCATTTCTTGGCTTTATTTGTATTTTTTTCTCGTCAGCAGTAGCATTAATTTTCAACCCCTTCTGCTCTATGTGGGCTGTTGTCCAGTGACCTAAAAACTGACATGTGTTGCAGATTTTGAACAATTACTGTTTATGCTTGGGGGGGGGTAAAACGGGTTATTATTTGAGGAGTTGACATAATGTCATGCTTTTCATTTATATATGTGTGTGTATTTGTAAGTCACACACACACTACACATATATGTGTGTGTGCAGCTTGTCTTCTGTAAATAATAAGACATGAAGTTTGTATTCAGAAAAACAGTCTGGTGAGTGAGAGCAGGAACTGAGGTGAACTGGATTTGTAGAAATTTGGTTTTGTCGTTATGCCTTTGTGAGATGATGTTGTCCTCTGCTGGCAGCCAGGCTGGGGTATCCATTTCCCCTGAATGTTTGTAGTTGCTTGCATAAAAGAGAACTTGTGGCTTGGGCAGGATTTCACTTGGCTGATGCAGTGTCCTGTGACAGTCAATGTTTTAAGATACCTGTGATGCTGAGGAATTTTAGCAGTTTTGGCACCAATAAACAGCTTGTGGCTGAAGCATGTAAGCTCACTGGGAGCAGTCAGTGACTTGGCCTCTAATATGTGAAACTACTTAATCCTGTTTATTATATAAAAACACCTCCCACACCACCTAACGCCCCAAATCAACCAGTCAGTCAGTCACCATGTGGTTGAGAACGCTGCATCTGAGACTGTGTCACTGCCACTCATTGGGGGTTTCCCTTCAGAGGACCTGCAGAGCACAGAGCCTGCCCAGAAGGACTTTTTTTAAGTTAAAGTTATGATAGGGCCAAAATGCATAGCAAATGAAGCTATACAGCTTCAATTTATTTGTGTAAGAACTGTTAACATAAGCAGAAAAAAAGTAAAATATTTATCAAATCATGAATTATGTAGATCCTGCAGATATTACTAATTTACAGGCAGCAGAATAGTTTTTATAAAAAAATGAATAAATATTAAGTAGTCTCACTTTGCTTTTATATGAGATTACAGAAGGCCTCATGTGATGAACTACTGTCATTTACTTGTGTTCCAATGGTATTCTCCCTCCTTTAGCCTCAGTTTTCCAAATATAAACATTCTACATACCTAATACATGCGTTCTTTAATTTGTGATGATTTGATTATTCATAGTTTTTTTGCTTTTTTCCAGCTGTTTCTGGGCGCTTAAATATTAACCAGGAGGGTTTTTTTCCCAGTTTCTCTTTTGTTGCCACATGAGCATCATTATAAATAACACATTTTTTATTTCCATATGTCAAAGATGTTTAGAAATAAACCTCTTTTTTGCAGTAGTAGCTGAGAACACAAACATGCAGCCACCACTTCGTTAGATGTTCTTTTATCAGAAACCCAACTGTTTGATTAGTTCTATTTAGAAGACGCTGGAGGCTCTGATGCTCTGTGAACACCTCTCTGCTCCTTAATGAACACTTCTGAATCCTTCAGCAACACAAAATCAAAGTCTTATTGTCTAAGCTGTTATGGGTAGCTCTGTCAAAGGGGCACTCATTTGCTGTGCTCAAGTTGACTTTAATTTGTCGGATGACACAGGTCCCCCTCTTCATGAGACTCCCATCTTTATAGCATAAGCTTATTGCTCTCGCCTGAAATTCCTTCTTTGAGCTGTTCACTTGAATCACAGACAGGAAGGACATGAGGATATTTAAGAGATCATTTGTCATGTAAGTTGTGTCAGCACGTGAATCCTGTAGCACCAGTGGCACCTCTGCTGTCACACTGATAACAGCAAAGGCAGGTATGGTCTGTGATAAGGGACTGTGACCACACAGCAGGAGCACCCATGTTACACACGTGGTTTCAGTTTCATCTTGGTGTAGACTTTGCTTCTGAGGTAAATAAACCCAGACGTTATCTCTGGTAGCCCAGATGCAGGCAGAAGGCAAAGTCTTGCCTTGATGCACCCGACTCAGTACAGAATAGTTAATGAATTTTCCTACATAAAGGCAAGGCATGGATGGGCAATTAGGTGTGATGATTAAGTAATTCTATAACCTTGCTTACCCTTTTAAACAGTGGGAAGAAAAAAGGTTGCATTAGAAAACAGAATGGAAATTGGTCTGGTGCACACAAAAGCTAATTTGTAAGGAGAGGGAAAAAAAAAATTGTGCCACTCAAACACTCTGCCTGTATTTAGAAAATGAGATCAGCAGAGGATTCAGACAGAGTGACTCAAAGAGGCAACAACATTTACAACAGTTAATTCACAAGTACTCGGTAGAACATACACAACTAACACAATACTAATACAAATTTACAGAAGTTAGTCAGAAAAACTGCTCCTTTTTCTCTTCCTGTATCCAAAATACCTGACAATGTTAGCATCAGACGGGTGTTTTGAGTTTTTTACATTACAGAAGGAATTGAGGTAGTTAATAAATTGGCTGATATTGTTTAGTTCTGTAGTGGATAAATCATGACAGGAAAGCAGTACACGTGAGATATTGAATGCAGTATTTATATTAGCCCTACAGGGCAAAACGAAGAAAACATGCACATTAACAAACAGTTTAATACCCAGGAAGTTCAAAATAAACTGACTCCATAGAAACCCTAGAATGAGTAGGGATAAATATAACTTTAATTCCTTATTTGGCTAATTCTACAAGGCTTTATGAGATTAACCTGTTACTGTGTGTTTGGGTGATTAACCTGTTATACATAGTAATTAGCCTTTTAGTTATCGTGTCTGTAAATCATTTTTCACTACATGCTTGCTCCAGGCTTGTGGGCAGAAAAGCAAACTGGTCTTTCATGCATATCCCCAGACTTGGCTCTCTTTGTAATTCTTCCTCTGTCCTCTGGTTCTGAAGCTGCTCTCAGTTTTGGCTCAATTTCCATCCCAATCTTTTGTGCTTTTGTCATTCTCTCCTATGACTCATGCAGCTCTTTGCTCAGATGTGCAGATTATCTGAGATATTTTCTTCTTCTTCAGCTTAATTATTTTTAATAGTGCTTTCAGGTCACATTGAGTGAAATTAGATATTAAGTTTCAATCTACTATTAAGCAATTTTAATAATTTTTAGAGATTAAAGACATGAATTTAAACATTAGCTAAAGGTAGACTCTTTCAATGAGACTTGACTTTTTTATTGAAAAAGCAAGAGTTGCATATTTGTTATGTTTCCTTTCCTGTGGATATTTCTTCAGAACATAGACAGTGTTTTAAGGTTTCTCTTTTCATGTAACAGCTGTGTCCAGGATACTTAGCGAGATATTATGTGTCATCCACAGCATTTTGTTATGTGCTGAAGTTCTGNTTTTTTATTGAAAAAGCAAGTGTTGCATATTTGTTATGTTTCCTTTCCTGTGGATATTTCTTCAGAACACAGACAGAGTTTTAAGGTTTCTCTTTTCATGTAACAGCTGTGTCCAGGATACTTAGCGAGATATTATGTGTCATCCACAGCATTTTGTTATGTGAAGTTCTCTTGTAAAGCTGGCATTTCCATTAGAGTAGATCAGTATGTTTTAGTCATCAGATGCCTATTACAATTATTTTATCACTTTTTTTTTTCCCAGCAGAGTAATTGCTTTCTCATTGATCTGGACATACAACTGCTAGATGGATACAGGGATGGGCTATAAGCAGCAGGCTCCAACTGCATTAGATTGATGTATCAGGCAGCTTCCAGCTGGGTGTGATAGGAAGATTACAGGGCTCCAACTGTATCTCTGTACAACTCAAAGTAAACCATGTAAAATCCATCTGAAAGATTCAGCACTGAAACCTCCAGAACTTCCCGTTACAGCAGATGCAGGAAGTACTGAAATGGCAGCCTTAATTTTCAAAGATACTAAGGTTGAGCTCATCATCAGATTACGTACTGTGATTCTATCTGTAGGTACAGATCTTTGAGACAAAAATAATGAATTTAATTACTCAGAAAAACTTTCCCACTTTGTTTCCAGATGCAGAAGTTATTTTCCTCAATAATAGTGACAACAGGTGATGTTGATAACAACAAAATTGCCCAAGGAAGCATGAAGTGCCACAGTGTTCCCATCTTACTCTTGACTCTCTTTTGTTTGCCACCTGATGCATCTGTCCAGAAGTAACCCCAAACACAGATTTATCTTTCAAAAAGCCAGATGGTTACAAGAAAGTGGTGACAAGTCTTCTGACCTTTTTTAAATCCTTTATAAAATACTATTTTCATTGACTATATTTAGTATAAACTCTATCTGCTCGTGTGACATGTGTAAAAATTACACTCTAAGAGACACCACCAGTATATAAATTATTTTCCTTCTGTACCTCCAGTCAAGTTTTAGGAGGTATTTATGCAGCATAATTTAGTGTTTGTAGGGACAAAATTTTGTAATTGGATATCAGTCACTGAAGATTGGTCAAAGAAAACCAATACAAATATTGATTAGTTTGCAAGTGTTAGAATGACTTAAAGATTTGGTTTTTCTTCCCAGACAAACTTGTATTTCATCTTGCCTTTAGGACCTAGCTTCACTAATGACTTTGGCACAGTCTCATACAATTAATTTTATTTGAAATCAAATGGTCAAAGGTTCAGAATGAACCCACATGTCTACATTGGTGGTACAAAAATAGCAGCCTTAGCATAATATTATTTTTTCTCATTTTTTCTTTTCCACAGATCTGTCCTTTTGCAGTCTTTGCTTGAGACTGTACTATTTACTGAGTCACTAACAAATAAAGATTCCTGGTTTATTTGGGGCTCTGAGAAGGGCAAGGCAGTATAATATATGCAACAGAAACACTTGTGTAGTGTAGTTAATCTGTTTGTAAAGGTTTGGGGTTCTTATGATAAACAACATTTTTGTTAACTTAGTACTGCAGCAGTTTAATGTAAAGAATTCTGTAAAATCCAGTAAATAGTTAGAAGATCTAGGAGAACAGATCTGAGTTTGGCAGGATCCCATGGGAAGCTGCCCTGGAGGGCAGAGGGACTCAGAGCACAAGGACAGCCCTTCCCAACCTGCAGGAAATCAAACAGTTGTGACAGGAAGTCAGCACAGGCAGAGCTCATGTATAAAAACAAGTGTACCAAAGGGGGTAGAAGCTGTGGGCTGCCCAGGAGGAGCCTAGATGGATTGTCCAAGATTGAATGGATGGAGAAGGGGTGGAGGAAAGCCACAACTTGGCTGAAGCTGAAACTGGGAAGGATGTGAGGACCAAAGTACAAGTTTCTGTACACAGCCTTCAGCAAAAGGAAGGCTAAAGGAAATGTGAAAAGTCCACCCCTCATAGGAGCAGGAGATGTGCTGACTGATTGGTTACCTCAGATTTTCCTGTGTCTTCCTGTTTTTTCCTGTTAAAATCTGCCCTTAGCTCAGCCTCTGAGCCAAGTGGCAGAACTTGGGGGGAGTGAAGAGTTACCTACAGTGGAGAAAGATCGGGACTGATGGCTTTTAGGCCAACTGGACATCCCCAAGTCCGATGGACCAGGCAGGCTGAACCAGAGATGGGGGGAGGCTTACAGGGGTCACTGTGAGGCTACCCACTGTCACCTTCAAAGAGGCTCACAATGACAGGAAAGAGGCAAACATTGCTCTCAGCCTCAAGAAGGACAAGGAAGAGGATCTAGGGGAGGTTATGCAGCAGATCCTCCTGGAAACCATTTCCAAATACAAAGGTCAAGGAGGTGATTTTTAACAGCCAGCATGGTGTTACCATGGGCAAGATGACCTCTTGGGTTGCCTTCTCTCATGGGTTGTCTATGTGGGTAAGGGGAGAGCAGGTGATGTTCCCTACCTCTGACTTCAACAAGACCTCTGACCTTGTCTTCCATAGTTTCCATCCAGAGAGACTGGTGAAATACGAGCTGGATTAAAAGATGGGTGAGAAATTGCCAAGAGGGATCAGAGGATGTTTTGTTGCTGTGCCTGATGGGGATGTGTAAAACAGGCAGAGCCAGGCTCTTCTCAAGAGTTACATGGCGACAGGAGGAGAGGCACCAGACATGAGCTACAGTGCAGGAGATCCGGATCAGGGGTAAGGGAAATGCTTTTCACTGTGAAGGTACCCAAACAGAGGGGCAGAGGCCCAGAGAGGTTGTTGGGATCCCCTCCCTTGGCCCTGTGCTACCTGCTGATGCTGCTTTAAACAGATCCCTTCCAACCTGAGTCACTGCCCCTTCTCATCAATTTCAAGGAGTATTGAGCCTTTCCTTCCCTGCAAATTTGCAGTGGTGTAAAGGAACACAATAGAGTGTAGTATCA
Source organism: Ifrita kowaldi (assembly GCA_013398055.1). NCBI lineage: Eukaryota > Metazoa > Chordata > Aves > Passeriformes > Cinclosomatidae > Ifrita > Ifrita kowaldi. The sequence continues at coordinate 950,083 of VZRS01000902.1, read as the reverse complement.
TTTTGAGAGTTAGTTTTACAGAACAGGTGAAGAAGCTGTCTGTGCTGTGAGGCAGCAGACCAACCCCGAGTCCTAGAATGACCCATGTGAGTAGCTATTACTTGACCTGCATATAAATCTGCCTGAGACAACAGCATCATTCCCCCTGTGTAAACACACGCAGTTTCTCACTAGGTAATTAGGGCTGGGTTTGTTAAGGTGAAGGAAAAACTGAGAAGGGCAGGATGAAAGCTGAGGGCTGCAGCCGTGATGTCACCACCTTTCCTCCCAGTGGCATTCACAGCAGAGGTACTGAAATTCAGAACAAAGGCAATTTACTGAATCTTCTTCTGTACGTTTTTAGTAAGTGAGATTGAAACTTTAGACTTCTGTGAAAACTGAGCTAATTTAGTGTGCTTTGAATAAATATCTGATGAGACTGTTGCCCCAGATTTTTGTAATTGCAAAGAAAGAGGAAAAGACTTGTAAATGTAGTAAAAATGAACAAGCTTTCAATATTTGCACCTAATTTTCTTATTCCTGGAATGCTGCCTCAAGCCTTCCCAGAATAAAACAACCATTATTTCTGAAGCTATAGCTAAATTGAAAGAATATTTTGCCAAGCGACTATTTTGAGAATTCAGTTCATCTAAATGGAAAAAAAAAGCCAACTCAAAACCTAACAACTAAATAGCAGGTTTTGTAAAGTATCTAAAATTGATTTTCAGATGCGTGTCTAGGGAATAACAAGAAATTTGGATGTCTGAACAATTAGTATGTTTCAAAAAGGTAATGGAGGGTCAATTTCTTTTGTATAAATGTGAAATTCTCACTCAGTGATAAAGGACTTGCAACCCAGTTTTGCTGCAAACATTTCCAAAGCTGCACAGTCTTTAGAAGTGAACCTAAAAAAGTAAAAACTTTTGACTCTTTTGCTCTGTTAGTTTTTCTCACAGCCTTCAATTGAGTACTTTATAAATTTTCTGAGGAAGATGTTATACTGTGTGGGGAGCAAGCAATAAAAAGGCTAACTCAAAGCAAAACATTTAAAATAAATGTCCGTTTAGGGCAGATGCTTTAAAAGTGACATTGAAAATGAATGAGGTAACAATAAACATTTGAAAAATAAAGTTTGCAACAAAATCACATCAGTACCCACACTGAGCTCTCTAAGAGGAAATTTAATTTGTATTTGTTTCACTGTGATTTCTGGCTAATTCCTAAGCACAAGAGAATTAGTTTCAGTGGAACAGTAAGAATGAAATATTAAAGTTTCATTGAGTTATCACGGGAGACTTAATTTGGCTCACATTCCTGTCTAAGGCACTGCTCCTGCCTTTATTGGTTCCAGTAGGGCTGAATAGTATATTGCCTTTTCCTATTAGTAATTGCTGCAGTGCTGGTGTCCTGCACCCTGAGAACAGGTCTCAGAAATATCCCTTCTAGGATGAGTGGAATTTTTCATATGCATAGCTATTTATGTGGAGAAGCATTCAAACTTGAAGCCCAAATGTTTTCCAGGGAAATAATTCTCTGTCATAGCTTGTAACTATTTAAGGTTTTTAATCATGCTGAGATAAATTGAGTGAACGAAAATAATTTGCTTTCAATCATAAAATCCGGCTGCTCTAGTAAGCAATAAGTTAGTGAGTTTATTAGGTTGAAGACATAGGTATCTATTTGTATTTATGCTCCTAGAATGTTCATATTATGAAGAAACACTTTCTGTAATTCAGAAATTTTGTACCATCTCTGGCAGAACTCCAGGCAAACTTATAGAGTGCTTTTCAGACAAATATGATAGTAAACTAAAGCTGTCATATTAATTCATTTTAGTGCTGAGTAAACTAGTTCAGACTCGATAAGGATCTATATTACATCTAGTCTGAACCTGGGCCAATTCCTTATTTTTAGAACTGAAATCAAGTTCAAATCTTGAGGTCTCTAAACATTTTTCACTTCTGGCAGACCTGAAATTCCAAGTGGCCAAGTACCACGTGAGACTAAGCTTGTAGTATTTTTACCCTTGAAAGTACTAAAGATTTGTAACGGAAAGGTTTTGGTGGTGTTTGTTTATTCTTGAGGTAGTAGGGGTGTTTTGTGTTAGGTTTTTCTTGTTTGGTTGGTTTGTTTAGGTTTTTGAATGTGTGGGGGTTTTTGGGTTCTTTTGGTTGGGTTTGGGTTTTTGTTTGTTTTTTCTTATGCTGTTGGGTTTTGATTTGCCTTTGTTTTGGGTTTGTTTTTTTGTTTTGTGTTTTTTTTTTTTTTTCCTGAAAGATCTTTTTTATCTTGGCAGTGAGAGCTAAAACTTCAGGTAGACCTTAGCCAGCATTCCGGATAATTGCAAACATATGGCACTGCTCCTGTGGTTTATCTGAGATCAGATTGTTTTGTACCTGAAAGATTATCTTGTATAGATGGAAGAAGTGTTTATCTTTCCTATTTGTAGTACACAAATGAGTTGTTTAAAACTACTTCTGTGCAGAATAGATTCTACAAATCAGTTATAAATCATCCAGAGAAATAGTTAAAGCATATGTTTTCCTCTACATGTTGTACCTGAGAACCCCTCACAAACTCTGAAAACATTGGCCTTGAGAGACTGTTATAATTGCCTATGACAAGCATGCTTAAAATAGCAGATAATTTCCATACATTTTAAGCTGAAATAGGATTTGAGACATTAGTATTTGTGAGTGATTAAGTGGTAGTTATGCATAGTGTGCCTGCCTATGTGTTTGAGCACAGCAATATGAATTCAGTTCAAGACCTCACATGATGGACATGGTTCTGTTTATTTTGCCATTTTGAACGAGTCTCTTGCTGGTTTTGGTGCCTTCCCTGGCCTAAGCAAGTCTGGCTCCTCCAGCTGTTCCTCACAGGGCTTTTGCTCCTTCCTGACCATCTTGGAGCTCCCCTGGACTCACTCCAGTTTCTCCTTGTCCCTTGTATTGGGTTTGTGTGGCAAAGCTTTGGTAGCAGGGCAGCCACAGGGTTGGCTTCTGTGAGCAGCTGCCAGAAGCTTCCATGGTGCCTGACAGAGCCAATTCCAGCTGGCTCCAGGATGGACCTGCCTCTGATCAAGGCTGAGCCCATCAGGTACAGCGGTAGTGCCTCGGGGATAATGTAGTTAAAAAGGAAAGGAAATTTATTACTCTGAAGCAACCAGAGAAGAGAGGAGTGAGAATATATGAGAGCAGCAGCCCTGCAGACACCGAGGTCAGTGCAGAAGGAGAGAGAGAAGGTGCTCCAGGTGCCACAGCTGTCCATGTTGAAGACCATGGTGAGGCAGGTGTGGAGGTCCATGGTGGAGCAGGTATGTACCTGTGGCCTGTGGAATACTGCCCGCCAGAGCAGATGGATGCCCAAAGGATGCTGTGACCCCTTGGGAATCCTGTGCTGGAGCAGGCTTCTGGCAGGGCCTGTGCCCCATGGAGAGAGGAGCCCATTGCAGGTTGGCTGGCAGCACTTGGACTCCTCAGGGGACCTGTGCTGGAGCAGCCTGTTCCTGGTGACTGCATCCTGTTGGAGAGACCCATGGGGAGCAGCTTGTGAGGAGCTGCAGGCTGTGGGAAGGACTTACACTGGAGAATGCTGTGAGGAAAGGGTGAAAACTGCAATCTGCAGAACATGGTTCAGGGCTGAATGAAGGCTTACATTCTCTAATGTCCTCTAATGATACAGCCTTTGCCTTAACAGAGACGCTGCTGTCTGGTTTTGCAGATACAGTGGCCCTGTCTGTTCTGATATCTCAGCAGGGGAAGCAGATTGATTCATCAGGAGTTGATTTCTGAGCCTGTAATTCTAAGTCTGTGGAAACCACTTTATTAAAAGCTAGTGGCATATCATACCCATCCTCTGGAGCACAGAGTTATTTTATGTTCAATCTTCTCAACAGTTAAAGGACTATGGTTTCTCTCTGGTTTTATAGATAATGACCATGAGACTCACTTTTGTCAGATTGAAATAATAACTTCATTTACCATTTGGTATTCAGTAATAAATTGATTTGGGGAGGGGTGACTAAAACATACAGATTATTTCAATGCAAGATATATGGAGTTGTGTAAGTCCAATACTTCGTGATCAGATGATGAAGGAAAAAGCACTCTGGCAGCTCTTGATTTTTAAAGTTCTGTTTCTATTTATAAATTCTGTTCGGAAGGCACAGCCTAAGCAGAAAGACAAATTCAAATCACACTTTTTATGTAATAGTGCTCATTTCTCTAAGGATCTGAAATGTCCCATTCATCAGTTCTGTTATCTCTTGGCTTGATGAGCACTTAAAGCTGAAACATGTAGCTATCTTAATCTACTTTGAGATATAGCACTTTTGGATACGTAAATTAGAACCTGCACTAATACAACCACATAATTTCTGGCACTGGCACAAAGCAGCCCTGATGAAATTAGACATTTTTCTACCTCTTGTTAAACTAATTAGTTTTTGAAACCCCATTTGTTGTGATTTTTTTTTATTGTTTTTTCCCCTTCCGATCTGAAGATAGGCAGACTGAAAGAAAAAAAAGCCCACAAAACTATCCCAGAAGATTTTACCTGATGAATTGGACATTGTAATCAATTTTGTGTGCTTATCGGGTGTTGCAAATGGACGAGAGAGGGTTATTAATGGTAAGATTGTTGTGGAAATGAACAAATCACAAGTGCAATCAATCTCACTTGTGTCTTCAGGGAGGAGCAGACCGCAGGGCTTAGCATGAACATGACAGCCTGACAACTGAAGGTTGTTTCAATTTGAGAAGTGAAGTCATGTGGTGGCAAGCATGTGGTGGCAAGCTCGTAGCCCAGAAAGGTAACTGGGGTAGTTTGTGCCTCAGAGGAAGGGTCAGTGGCTGCACAGGGCTGGGTGCTCTGGGGGTTGCACCCCAGGAACCTTTAGCCATGCGTGGCAGCCCCCAGGGATGCTCCTCCTGAGATCCAGCCTGAGCCTCCCGTGTGTCTCTTTATGCCCCATGTTCCTCACTCTCCCACCCTGCACCACTGGTTCAACATTCTTGAATTTGATCTTAAGGATAGAAAGAGTATCAGGTAGAAATACTTGGGAAGAAAAGTGGAAACATGCTTATTGGTAATGAGAGGTAAAAAAACCTCATAACTTCTATCAAAGTACTTACAATTTGCACTGCTGCAGTTGTTTTATATTCTGTGTTTATGCCTGTGTTAAGATGTATTTGTTTTCATCAAAGATGGTGAGACCCAACAGATGTAGGAGGAAGATTAAATAGCAACAAAAAGCAAAAAAACAAAAGCCTTGTCTTAAAGTACATTTTTACATATGAAGCAATAATTTTGTTTGGAGGATAAATAAAGCCTCCAGTTCTGTACTACTACTTGAAAATGCTTATTAGTGCTTTTTATTAAAAGGTGTCATGGGGTTTAAGCACCTGTTAAGGCTGATGTAGATGAGATTTTCTGATAAAGTGAAGCCAGGGGAAAACTGACATCTCTTCCAAGGTCCTCAAGAGATGTGACTTGGGGATGAGAGGGTCAGTCCTTCCCCCTCAAGATCCTGCTCTCCATCCCACCTAGGAAGACCCAGCTGACCCATGGTTCTCTCTGGCAGCTGGAGCGAACGTGGTTGGTGTCAGTCAGGAGCGAAGGCAATGTGGCCCCTAGCATAGTGATTTTCAAATGTTTGAGGTGTTGGCATAAAATGCTGCACTGTGCACATGTACAGAAGAAGCAGCTTGTTGTGAAACAACTTTGGACAAGGAACCCTTTCACTGCTGAAAGGGTTTCACCTCTGATCTGACAGGAGTTGTTTGGGTCCTGGCCTTGTCTGTGTTTGTTGGCTCAATTCACAAAATCACACAGAATATTTGGATTTGCAAGGGATCTCATGGGGATCATTGAATCTAACTGTGAAGGGAATGGCCCATATGGGGACCAAACCCACGACCTTGGCGTTATTACACCATGCTATGAACAAAATGATTGTAAACTTCCTTGAGTTCAGGCCCCTTGTGGATTGGGGGAGAGTGCAGTCTGCTGCTTCTTATTACAGTTTTATAGATGGCACATGGTAGATGTAGGCATGACACTGACTTTGCATGCTACATGCTTGGGTTTTATAAAAAAATCATCTCTATGGTTCATCAATCAAGAAACAATAGCAACTGCCACTTGCATTTTATAGAAAAATTAGATGAAACCTGGTTTCCTATCTTCAAGCTCAGAAAAATTTAAGTTATATAGAACAGTAACATGAGCATAACTTGGACTCTAAAATTTTAAGAGCGCAAAGACAACAGTTTGCAAAGCATTAGCTGCATCTGAAAGCAATTAATTAAATTAAATGGAACAATGAACCACTTCTTGTAGCTGTACTCCCTGGTTTGTGACAAATTGGTTAAGTCAGTTGTATTAATGAGGTCAGACTGTTCTGAGATATTTGGTTCTAGAATTAGTAAGGTCCAAAGTTCTTGAATTAGGAGTTGCCATCTTCTTCTCAGAGGTTATAAAAGCCCCATTCAGGCACCTTTAATATGAAGGGCTGTAGGATTTTTAGTACAACACTTCAGCTTTTGACAGCATGCCATAATGGGTACCCGTGAAGTGAGCAAAATGCAGCAATAATAAAAACCTGGGTTTCTGGCAAGAGTCAGAGGATTGAACTGGTTGTGGTTGTAGGAGAAGGCTGATGTATTTTGAGGCAATTGTAATTTTATGAACCTGATCTTATCTGAAGCTCATGGTACCGAAAGCATGTGACCAGTCTGTGTGCGAAGGGGAAGGGGTGAAAAAGGTTCTCCATCCATAAGAAATTGTAAAATAGTGTAAACTAGTAATGCATTGTTTAATATATTGTTGAATGTATTGTTTAACTGTTTATATCAACATTTAAAGTTTTTATTTTTTCAGAATGAACTCAGACTCTAAAGGAACTTGGTCAGGTTATAGAAGTATTACTTTTGTCTCCTCCAGAGTGGAAACAAAGCCAGAAAACATATTTGACACTAATTTGCTAGCGGCTAAGAAGGAAGAGCTCTATTTCTATATAATCTTTTAAATTTACTTTTGCTCCTTTCACATGACCCAAATGAAATTTGAAGGTTGCATGTCCCTGAGCTTTAGGAAAAGGAACTGCTAATTTTAGTAATAGCAAACCTTTTTGAGAAGCACATTTTATGCTGTCTGACAAAAGGTAAACTACATGAATATATCTTCTATGCCTATTGGCCTGTTCTAATAAATAAACTATTGATCTATCTGCAGCCTCTTCCTAAAAGTTAAACCATGAATAATTAAATTAGTCCATTCCAAACCTCTGGTAGAAGGGTCTTTATTTGCGTTTTATGGCCAAAGCACCCAGCAAAAACCACACCAAACCCCACACCTCTGTGTTCATGGTTTTACCCAAAAGTGATATTGAGATAGCCATCTGTTATTCTGTGATTGAATTACATTCTTGTAATTATGATAGCCTGGAGCTTTGCAATCCTTGCAGTTTGCATACAGGAATTTTGTGGGGAGGAGGGAAATGGAAGAAAAGGTAGTTGAATAAAGACATGCAACTCCATTCTGTGTACGTGTATGTAATCTGTACACATCCAAGCACAGGGAAATTTCATTTAATTTGACTTGCATTAAAAAATATGTTCTAAATAACTTCCTGTAAATAAATGTGTCTTTAGTGTCCATGCCAGTAATTCTTTGACCTGAATCAGCTGACTAACACAGCATCAAGTCTCAGTTTATTGCTCTTCAGTTTTCATTTTCTTTTTTAGAGATTGACATGCTAATCCTTGGCTTTAATCTTTTATATGTTATGAGTTAAAAGTGGGAAATAAGGTGAACATTGCTTTCACATCCATAGGCTCTGCTGTAGAAGCTAAACTGGACTATTTTGCTTTAAAACACTGAGTCTGAAGCTGCTTATACCAAGGGAAGCTTGACAAAGCAGGAACGATGGAGCTGACATTTGAAGAACTGGGCTGTTGTGTCACGAGTTAGGCCAATAGATGTCAATCTAAATCCTGTAGAGAAAAGCAAACTAATGAGTAAGAAATGTACTGGTGCTGTATGTTTGCCCTCCAGACCTGAAACATTTGTTGGTCTCAAGGAAAAAATAACTTCAGGAAACTCGACTTGGAATTTAATTTTAACTGTTTTCAAAGGTTGTGATGTTTTAAGAGACGATACTGTTTATCAGTCATAAAAACCAGTATGTGTTGCAAGTACTGTTGTGCCTTAAGCAGCTCACTTCTCTCCTCTCACTCCTCCAGAATGCCCAAAGAGTGCATGAAGAGAACTAAATTGCAGGGAACTGCTTTGTACAGTGTGACCCAATAAATTACCTCTGCCGCATTAGCCTGAGATACCTTTTGAGAAGGTACATTTGTGCAGTTTCTTTAATGATGATTTCTGTGTCATACATAAAAAAGTCCTTCCTAACTGCCTGCCTCTGGGGCAGGGAGTTGGCAGTGAGGACAGTGAGGAAAGGGGCCAGGACTGGCAGCCTGGAAGCCCAAATGTGTAGGATGGTTCCTTTTCCTGGCCATTATGGCCTTCTGTGTCCTGCCTCAGGTTGTCCACTGGAAGCCATGGCCATGTGTCCTCATCAAATGCATATGGGTTTACCTGAAAACTGCCTACCCTCCACAGAAAGGTATAGCATATGGAAAATATAGTGCAAAAGCAAAATAAGCGCAGTGCAGATGTTCAATGTTGTAACCACTGTAGGAGCTAGAAAAATGGTTGTATACGATGGTTGCTATTTTAGTAAAGGTTTTGTTTGTTTGTTTGTTTACTTTGGGGTTTTTTTTGTGGACCCTGAAAGCTGCTCAATTACCTGCTGAATCATAGATCATAGAAAGGCTTGGGTTGGAAGGGACTGTTTACAGATCATGTAGTTCCAATCTCCCTGCCCTGGGCAGGGATGCCACTCACTAGATCAGGTTGCTCAGGGCTCCATCCAAGCTGGCCTTGGGCACTTCCAGGGGTGGGGCATCCACAACATCTCTGGACAACCTCCACTGCCTCACCACCTTCTGAGTAAAGAATTTACTTCTAACATCAAATCTAAACCCGCCACCTCTTTCTCTTTAAAACCATTGTCCCATGTCCTGTCACTCTCTGCCCATACATAAAGTCCCTCTCCCTCCTTTTTATAAGTCCCCTTTAGGTGCTGGAAGGTTGCAGTGTGGTCTCCCTGGAGCCTTCTCTTCCACTCTGGCTCTTTCCTTATGGGATGAAATAGGTATATGATGGTTCTGAAGGGGTGTTTTTCATTTGTTTCTATAAGGAAAACACTAACTGTAGTTTTCCTGACCTGACAGCCCTCTGCTTTGCCAGGTCTGAGGGTTCCATAAAGCAGGGAGGATGTACTTGAGGATTACCACTGTTATATAATTCTAAGGCAGCCCCCTCTGAGATATCCAGAGAGGAGGAGGATATGCAGAGATGTGCAGTTCACTCCGGCTTTGTCAGTTAATTATTCCAGGTTGGTTGCAGTGATCGGGTTTTATTCATATGTATTGGACTGGAGAAGAGGACAGTCTTCAGGCAGTTCCATTAGGGGTCTAAGCTAATTGTACTTCTGTAGAATGAAACAGTAATGCAAAATAAATGGCAGCAATGGTGCAGATACCAAAATGTCGGCTTGTTTTCTGGAAGTCATCCTGGCAAAACTGGGAATTTTTATTATGGTATTTTAATATAATGGGCATGTCTGTCTCAACATCAGCGTGTCTAAAATACATGGCATTTTACTGCTTTTGTAGGAATGGTCAGAGGCAATAAATGGTTTTTAAATCATAAAATGTTTACTAAGTAGGAGATTTAATTTTATATGATTTACAGAGGCATTGAAAGCCCATGGCATTTCCAGGTATTTTTGCATGTCCTTTGAATTCAGACTTGTGCTTTTCTGACAGATTATGCTGGATCATTTTAACACCTACCAGGTGTTTTCAATGAGCATTTTTAAGTAAAAGCTGTATCCATGGTAAACCTCCAGCAATATGTGAACTTTTCTTAATCAAATGGTAGGCAAAGGTAGCAGAAGGGAAAAAACAGTGGAAAAGAATTTCTGATGTGCTCTGATGAGGTTCTTGGTAGAGTTTTGATGATAGTGTTTTCAAAGGTCTGTTAGAAATGCAAGTGATCAGAACTGTCTGAAGTCAATAAATTTTCTTTGAAGATGATGTGAATATGTAAGTATTTTGAGTAAATGTACAAGATAAGCTACTGTTACTGGAAATAGAAATCCTACTCTGTATGTAAGGCTTTGGATCAGCTGTTTTTTATTTTTAACTTGAGTTTCTTTGGGTGTTTTTGATTTTGCAGATCTAGAGTTGAGTGTACTTCTCAGGTGACCAGTAGCAAACACTTATGATCCACTTCAGAATTTGAAGACTTTATCTTCCTTATATCTGTGAAATAAATGACATCATATACAACATGATCACAGATCTTATAGAAGTAGATGACAGGATGACAGTATGTTTCTCACAGTTCAGATGGCTGCAGCAGAGAATGTAATGAGCCATAATGGTATAATTTTTCATGTTAGAATTTTAATATTGTGTTTTCTACAGCTCTTAATATATCATGCATTAAACATGTTTCAGAAACCACACTGAGTTATGTATTCATAGTGTCAATAAAGGAAAATAGTCTGACAACCACATGGAGTGATGAAAATCTGTCCTAAGGCCCCTCTCTATTCTTTTTCATTGAAGTTGTTGAAAGGAAAGATAACAACCTGGAAGAACCTCACATTTAAAAGGTGTTGTGGTCATAAGTCAGAGGTAATAGCTTGGTGTCTTGTGCTGCTGGCTTGGTTACAGACATAGCCCAGAGTGTCTGGAGCTCATACAAGAGAGGTCACTGTACTCAACCACTGCCCCTGCCTAAAGGGGAAATGATAGCATGGAGATGCTCTTTTTGAGTGTGGCTTTGAGTACTTTGTCAGAGACCAGGTAGAAAAGGGCAATTATGTTTGCCTTCTGGAGGAAGATTAAAAATAGGATTTTTTGGAATCCTGGGTCCAATTTTTCTGGGGGTTGAATGTTTTTGAGCCAGTAATCCTCTTGACTGCATATCCTTATCAGAGATACCTCAAAGCTGTCATGCCAGAGAGCGGAGTGAAAATAGTGTCAACAAAAAAATAAAATGAGAAATTACGCTTCCATCAACCTGTTGCCTGAAGTCATAGATGGTGTTGATTGTGTCTTGTCCTAACAGCATATACAAGGGAGGTAAATTGCAGTAACAATAGGAGACAGCACATCAGATTCGACTGAGAAACACAGTTACAAAAACTACCACATCACATTTATTTGGATTAAGTTTTTGAAAACTGAGCAACAAGGTGGCCTTTTAGTTGATTAATCCCAAACTGGAGATTATTTTTTTTGTGAAAGAAAAGCAGCAGACTCAGAAAAATGAAAAAAAAAAATGCCAGTCACTCAGAAGGCAGTGGTGTTTTCCAGGAGCTGGTCTTACTGGCATGGGAAGGACAAATAAAGAAATTATTGAGAGACCCCACTTTACAGCTTTTTGCAGAGCCAGCTGCAGCCCTGATGGGAACAGAAGATGAGTGGGCTGCATGGCAGGTTTTCATCCCCTCTGGTACTTAGTAGAGTAAGGAAAAAGCTCCTGTTTCCCCGTTGCTGCACCTTGGCACCTCTTGTCCTTCGCTGTCTTGTTCTCATGAAACTCCACCTGGAGTCCTGTGTCAAGCTCTGGGGCCCCCAACATATGGAACTGTTGGAGTGAGACCCAAGGAAGGTCATGAAGATGGTCGGAAGGCTGGAGCACCTCTGCTATAAGAGAGTTGGGGTTGTTCACCCTGGAGAAGAGAAGGCTCTGAGGAGACCTTAGAGCACCTTCAGGTGCCTAAAGGGATCTACGAGAGAGCTGGAGAGGGACTTTTTACAAGAGCGTGTAGTGATAGGACAAGAGGGAATGGCTTTAAATGGATAGAAGGTAGATATGGATTAGATATTAGGAAGACGTCCTTTATTGAGTGTGGTGAGACACTGAACAGGTTGTCCAGAGGAGCTGTGGATGACCCATCCCTGGAAGTGTTCAATGCCAGGCTGGATGGGTCCCTGAGCACCTGATCTAGTGAGTGGCATTCCTGCCCGTGACAAGCGGGTTGGAAGTGGGTGATCTTTCAGGTCCCTTCCAGTACATCTCATTCTGTGATTCTGTGATCCCCCTTGGGGTTCCTTCTCCAGCGCTGCGGCCTGGAGCTGGGGCACTGCCTGCCCTGGGAGAAAATGGGAAGCCAGGTCTCATGAGTGCCCAACTTGTCACCTTGCAACAACTTGGCAGGGCTGCATCTGCTTATTAATTCGTGTCACAGTGGAACAGTTTGTTCCCTGTGTCTCTTAAGAGGATTTTCCTGTGTTACAGTGTCAAAATCCTGCATAATTTCTGCCTGATTTTCATGGAGGCATAATCAGACTTTTTACTCGGCTCCATCCCTGAAGACAGTTC